>JBAMJV010003466.1:0-291863 GCA_037951105.1 Echinarachnius parma
AAAGTTGTTCCCATCGTTCAAAAAAGACGACCCATTCGTTATGTAGTAATTTATCGCCCGATTTCTCTTTCTACCCTGTATTTCTAAAATATTAGAAAAATTAGTATATGATCAAGTACATATGCATTCTTGGATAAAACATTCATTATTATGTAGTAATCAATATGGTTTTAGAAGACAACACTCTACTGATTTAGCTGTTCTTGAACTATATGACAAAATAAGTACTAAACTATGCTAACAAAGAATATGTAATAGGGGTTTTTTTGTGACCTTTCAAAAGCCTTTGACACTCTCGATCAACGATATACTATTGTACAAACTCAATAATATAGGCATTAGAGGGCATACCTTTATTATGGTTTAAGGATTATCTTGGTTAATAGGAAGCAATTTATTGAATTGGATTCAACGCAGTCCGAAACTCTAAATGTGTAAGCCACGGGGTACCCCAGGGTTCGATTCTCGGACCACTTGCTTTTTTCTTATTTATATTAAACTGACATTGTTCATTAGTGCGTCAACCTATTTTATCTTTAACTCTCTTTGCCGATGATATCACGTGTCATACTCTCTTCATTGTAATTTAGATTGTCTTATACGTACACTTAATAATGAATTACCAGCTATTATTTAATTGGCTTAATTGTAACAAAATATAATACTTAACCAATTAAAAACGAATTAATGTTCATATTCACAAACCCTAGACTAACTGTGGATTATCAACAATGTGCATTACTTATAAATGGATACTCTATATACAAAGAAAAAGATTAGTACAATGTTTCTAGGATGTCACTTATAGACAATCATTTAAATTGGAATGTCCACTTTCAGACACCACTGTATCCTGTAATTTCTCTAGACTTGTAGGACTATTACGTAAACTTAAAGAAACATTACCATTATCATCTCTCACTCTTATTGTATAATTCATTGATCCACGTCAAGACTGTCAATATTTGTAATTATAGCTTGGGTAAGAAGTAGTAAAAAGAATATCGATTCCTTGTTAATTTTGCAAAAGAAAGCAATGCGTATATGTATCTGATTCTTCGTACTTTGCTCATTCAAATCCACTATTTTTATAAGCTTGGTGTTTTGAAAATTGAAGATATTACTTTCGTACAAACTGCACATTTATGTATAAATTTTAACGCAAAGTTATATTCCATTATATTTTAAATGTATGTTCTTATGTAACGATCAAGTGCATAAATAACAACACTAGAAATTCAGCGGACTTTCACCTTTGGTCAATCCTAAATCCCCAAAATAGCCGAACGATCAATTAGGCATAAGTGGTCCAGATACATGGCACTCCATTGATAAATTGTATTAGACAGTCAGTTTCATTATCAACCTTTAAAACTTAAGTTAAAAAGGACATTGTTAACAGTATACACGCTCCCAAAAATGAATAGCCACAACAGCCGGTATTGTGTCACTAAATGGTCTTATTATGATGCGCTTTTTAGATTGACAGGTTAAGAGTGTGGGATCGGGGAGGGGCGGTTGTGGTGGGTGGGATAGAGGGGGTTGAGGGTGCTCTTTGTAATTTGTAAATTCTTTGTATTTAATTTTACAGCATTTAGTTTACGGTAACTACTTTCATAAACAAATAGAATATTTTTACGTTTTGTATAATTTTAACAGGGTCCTTACTGACAAGCTTATATGCTTTTAAAGGGCCCTAACCATTATACGACTTTTATTTATATCATTTTGTAATGCATGTATCATTGGCTGTATATATTTGTGTGTTTTTAATGGTTTGAATTTAGAATGAACCATTATAAAAGACGTGATGGGGGTATTTTTGCAAAGATTGAAAGTTAATTATTTGGACTCTAAAAAAAAAAAATAACTTGAAATAGTTGTCACAATCACAACATACAATTTTGTTAAAAAATCATGAATATGTTCTTCATGATTCTTGATGTAAATATGTATACATATAATGGTCTCTAAATATAAACATATTACAGCAGGCAAAATGGGATGACTAACATTTTAAGTCCGACTTAGAATTTTAGTTCAACTTGAAAACCTTTGTGAAACACCCCCAGATGACATGCTCGCTTATAATATGCAGTAAACTTCCATTAAGAATGCAGAACGTGTTTTATTTATATTGACAACATAGAGTTGAATAATTACAGGTATGCCACTGTTTATTGACTGCAACTCCATGGGGCACGTCGGGAACAAACGTGTTCTGGATGAATTGACATAGCGCCCCTCTGCGATACACACCGGAGATGCTGCAGCTTCTGAATGTTAGTCTCTCAGTCTGTAGTTGCTAGACTCACTTTCGCAATCAATGTGCAATCTAATCTAACCGCAGAGAGATAGAAACTCAACGCTGACATGTATGTATGATCTTAAGCTACCATGAAATTAATCACCCCAAGGACTCCTGTAAACTGAGTTAATTTTCTTTCAAGTACTGAAGACGAACACATTTTGCAGCTTGCGTTTTAGGGTCTATAGAATCGAGAAGAATAGTTGAAGATGATTATGTAAGCCCGAAACTTTCTTCCCCATATTTTCAACCTGAGAAGTGCAAAAGAAAAGAAAAACTTAAAGGTTGTCACGATTTTTATCGCCCGAAAAAACATTTACTTTTCGAGGTACAGTTTCCCGAATTTGAACTTAATTTTGACCCGAATATAATTTGAGTTTGCCCAAATACGAATATGATTTTGGCCCAAATATTGAAATGCTTTTGCCCGAATGTTGGGTGCCTTTTTGCCCCGAATATGACTGTTTTCCAAACTAAAGGGAGGGGGGGGGGATTTGGGGGGGGGTTGCAGCCCCTCAGCTCCCCCTTCCCTCCTCGTCCCCCACACCACCGCCACCCTACGCCTATGCCAGTAATTAGAGGAATACTACTCAACCATATAGATTCATTTTCCTTGTCCAGGTGATTGCCAGATAAAGGACAGGCAAGACATTGTTAATAAATGTGTAAATGTTTTTATTTCTTATTGAGTATAAACATCCGGAGTGATCGATGCGATGTTCTCCTATAAACATATCGAAGGAGACGCTTATGGTGATATAGCATATTGGCAGTCGGTGTAAAAGAGGATGATGTACACTTATATAGAATGTCGAAACTTTAGTATTATGTGTATTAATTAGTTTAGGTGTAAATGTATATATAGGTTTCTCCCCGCTCAATTTTACACTTTTTTCAATCGAATTCATTAAGGGTCATTCAAATTCACGCACTTTACCGCGTAATCGTTGGTATCCAGGTCTTCCAAATTCCGAATAAGTGCAAGCGAATTCATGCATTACGCATAAGACTTTCGTGAATTAGACACAGAAGTTCAGTTTAATGGGCACTCGAAATTCGCGAATGTGCAGCCAACATTACTGTCACAACTGCCCTTGTATCGCGAATTCGAATGACGATTGATGAAAAGGTATGCTCTTTGTGCAAATTCACATTGCTCCTACGTGACTTTGAACGACTATTTACGAATTCGAATTGCTGCTTTGACACGGTTGATTCGCAAATCGCGCGAATTCGTTTGCATCCTATGATCAATTCGAATGACACCAATCGCAAAATTGAGCGGGGGAAAAACCTATATTATACAGTTTATTATACAGCTCTAATAGATATAGGAATCATTTTCTTTATCGTGTGTACGGAATCAACAGTTGTATCAAGAGATTACGTTGAAGAAAACGAAATATAAAAAATTGATTAGTTAAATGCGTTGTCGCAAGTATAATATAAACAATTCCGACAGAAAATATATACTGCTAAAATAGTTATAGAGAGCTGCGGAGCTACGGAGAGTGCCCCGCCTACAAAAATGATGATTATACATAAACAGACGTGTTATATTTATACGAACAAAATACATACAGTGTGTCCCCACACAAATCACGTGCCACCTACCTATTTACTAATGACAGTCAGACTTACGCTACACCATTAATAACAAATGCCTCTCGTATTTTATCATGTATCTTAAAACCCACCATTCAGGTATGTCAGAAATGGTCCAAAAAATACTTAAAATTCAATTCGACTCAAATTGTATTCAACACTCTTCATACGTTTAGAATATACAGATACAACATTGCGGTAACGCAATAAAAAAGATGACACAAAATAACAATGGAGAGCGTTTGAGATAGGTAGGATGGAAGGGTTTCTTAAATGAAAAACATATCCCATAAACACATCTAGCAAGATCAATTACATACTACACAACAACAAACAACAACAATAATATATGGAAAATGCATGCTATACCATAATCAAAAAGACTTGAATGGGTTAATCTGTCTTCGTGGGACTATAATAACATGATAAATACATAGTTTTCTTGACATTATCAATTGTGTTCATGTAATCAATCCTATTTGACTAGTAACGCTGTTTGCTGCCATCTACCGGTAATGTGCTTTCTAGGTCCGGTGACCTTGTAGTTAAATTAGTGTTTAACACAATGTCCAAGTCCGGCCACTCTACACAACTGCGCGCGTACAATTATTACAACAAATAATAAGCAAAACAATATTTTTGAATTGCACAAGGGCCTTCAAAAGAAAAATTGAAATACAATGTATCAATTGGTTTTTGTAATTGTTTACATCACTGTTATAACAAATTCAAATTTAAACCCTTTTGAAACATGGATATATTTGCTTAAAGGGATCTAGTAACTTTGTTGACATGTGCATAAAGCGATGAGTGGTTGATTACAATGTATATTGTTGTTATCTGATATGTCCACTGGGTGTTGTGTGAAAATTTTAAGTTAAATGGACTTTATATGGCCGAGTAATGAGCAAAAAATGCAAAAATAACATTCACTAACTCATTGCACTCACTTTGTGCACACGGTTCTGACGATCCATTGGATAATTTGACATCCGAACACTTGCAATCGTAAATATCTTTTAACGAAAAGGAAATGTGAAAAACCGACACCTGTCCCATGCTTTTTTTGATAATAAGAATACAACAAGTTATGAGGGAACCGCTAGAATTTCTATTGGATTTTGAGGATTTGGACAATGTTACTACAGTGTGTCCCTTTAATAGAGTTCCAAGTAACTTTTGAGGATTTGGACAGTGTTACTAAAACCTTATCAGGCTTATAATCAGTTCTACACCCTCTATAAACCCACAAATGATACATTTTATAACTTCTAATCTTTCTATAATTGTTTTGCTGTGCTTCCCGCTCAGGACTGCTTTGCAAATTGAATTACAAACTTCACGTGGACATGGCAAACTTTAAAACCTTCGCTATCATTTGATTTCTTAATGTTATTGCTAATTGTTCATATCAATCTATTCTCGCTCTCGCTGCCGTTTTGAATAGACATAGTATTGCCAGGGTATGAAGAGAACAATATATTACTGGCTACCATATCTAATACGATGACCGGTCTCTGTGGCCCAACCGTCGGAGCAGAGACTGGTTTCCGGTTCAGGTGCGTTGGGTGTGTCCTCCCCCCCCCTCCCCACCCATCCCCCCCCCCCCCCCCCCACCCCCAATTCAGAAAGGTCCTACGGTTTATCGGTCTCTGCCATCAAAACCAGTGGGTCTCGGGCAACAAGCGGTCTACTACTACTACTTAGCTACTAAGTACTAACTACTACTACTTACTTCAGACTACTACTACTACTACTACTACTACTAAGTAGTACTAACTAACTACTACTTAGCTAGCTACGTACTAGCTAGCTAGTTAGTAGCTAAACGACTGACTACTTACTACTACTTCTATACTACTACTACTTTAGACTACTAATACAACTACTGACTCTACTACTACTACTACTACTACTACTAACTACTGACTACTACTACTACTACTACTACTACTACTACTACTACTTAACTTACTACTACTTACTACGTACTACTACGTACTACTTACTACTACTACTACTACTACTAACTACTACTACTACTACTACTACTTACTACTACTATCTACTTAGACTGACTCGACTAGACTACTACTACTACTACTACTACTACTAGCTACTTACTACTACTACTTCTACTTCTACTATCTTACTACTAACTACGACTACTACTACTACTTACTACCTACTACTACTTCTCTACTTCTTACTACTACTACTACTACTACTACTACTACTTACTACTACTACTACTATTACTACTACTACTACTTACTACTACTACTACTACTACTACTACTAACTACTACTGACTACTACTACTACTACTACTACTATACTACTACTACTACTTACTACTACTACTACCTACTAACTACTACTACTACTACTACTACTACTACTACTACAACTACTACTACTACTACTATTACTACTACTACAAACTACTACCTACTACTACTACTACTACTACTACTACTCCTAATACTAACTACTTCTGATACTGCAGACATAATACTACAAATTATAACATTAATAATACTATATAATAATAATATTTAGTAATGACATTATCAACAAAAATTAATAATGATAAAACTCGAGCAGTCGTGTTATTCGTGTCATTCTTAAAGCTTAGTTTGTATTTATGCAATGGTCGCCCTGCTTCAAATAGATCGCTATACTGATAAAGGCCATCATTATGAAGCCGGCGACACTGTTTCCTGAAGTTCTCTCAACTTCTCAAATACTCCACTTATGCTGACTCCCGTCTTGTTTTCAGCATTTGTATGGCCTTATTACAAAGAAATAGTGCAATCCTATGTCGCGGTTGACTGAAGAATAAGGCAGCTTAAATTATTAATTAGAACTTTTCACTGGTGAGTAAATATTTTAGGGGTGGGGAAATGTACTATTTCTGTAAAATATGCACATTTTCACTACACTTAATCAGTGTCCAGATCGTAGTTAGTTGTGTAATGTTTTGGAGTGCTCGGGTCGACTGGTGCAAAAACAGATATTTTTGCCCCAATGTTTTAATACAACTGGTTTATTTTGCACACTACTTCGGCAATTAAAAATTAAAAAGAGCGAATCATCCTGTTTCGCTACAATCAAAATATAATCTCAGTTCCGTTTAACGAAACATCTTGAAATTAATAATGCAGTAGAAGAATCGAAAAAAGGGGCTAACAACACAGCACAATGCTGACCGAGGTTATATAGCCCCCACTACACAAACTAACTGATTTACACTATGTATAGCAAATTTAAATTGTGTCAATCAACACAAAAAAAAAAAAAGAGATTTGTTATTAATTATTATTATTCAATCATTGTACTCCCTGCAAATGTCCTGTTTTGGTGATTTGCAAGAACTTTTCCGTCTAATAATTTCCTGTAATTCATCCGTTATTGGTTTGAATAACATGGTCCAACAGACACGTGCACTTCTAATGCACATCTGTACAAAAGTCTTACACTTGCATTTTCTTTTTGTTGCGAAAGCATTTCATGAACTATGTGTTATAAAAAAAAACACCAAAATAATGCAAAATTAAAATTATATCTATACAAATCAACATAAATTTAGGTAATAATCTGAAAAATAAATAAATTGTTGTTCGTAATCCAAATTTCAAGTGCACTTTAGAATTTAAGTTCAACTTGGGATCTCTGTTAAACATCCCCTGGACCATTGCCCGAATATAATCTTCCTCGTTTTCTTCACCCGACAAGAAAACAACAAAACAAACAAACACATACTTGATATAATTTTCCCGCATCTGCAAATATATAACATGATTTTGGTCTTTTGCCCAAAGTAGGGATGATTCTTGCCCGAATAATGCCCATTACAGCACCCTAAAGGGAGGACTGCACCCACCCCCCCCCCCGCACCCCCCCTAGCTTCCCCCGCTTCGAAAAATAGATAACGAGCATTCATTATAGCAAAATACATTTATCCTTATCAAAGAAGTCATGACAAATTTAACGGTATATACAAACAAGAAAACCCACTAAACATGGTACTGGTGGATAACAAATGCAAATGTTTACGCAATCAACTTACTATTTCAGATTGACGTTTCGAACATCTTCCAAAGTATCTGGGGGTGGTATTCTGTAAGGATCTTAGGAGGTGAAGTTGATCTTAAGATCAACTTTGGTATTCTGTAAGTTGCTCTTAGAGTTGCTCTTAAGACCGACTCTGAAAAGTTGATCTTATCTTAAGAGCAACTTTTCGAATATGCAAATACATGCAAATAAGCATCCTAAGATAGGACGTATTCTATAGACATGATAGATGAAGTTAAGAACAACTTTTTGATCTTAACTTAAGACTGCCTACAACCAGTCTTAGTTTGATTTACTGTTAAAAGGTGTTGTAGTACTGTAATATACTTTGCAATCAATCAATCAATCGATCAATCAATCAATCAATCAATCAATCAATCAATCAATCAATATTGATGTGGCCACGTGGTATCCACTTGACAATTCTGCAAAATGATTAGTTGTTCATCAATGAAAACAAAGACGATGATTGGTCGAATGGTTATTAAAGGGCGTGGCTCATGAATATTTATAAGCTAATTAATTATTAATTATTCATGCTAAGATAGTCCTAAGAGCAACTTACAGAATACCACTTATGCACATCTTAGGGAGCTCTTAGAGTTGATCTTAAGAGCAACTCCTAAGATCAACTCTAGGATGAACTTACAGAATACCACCCCACGCAGCTACCTAGATGGCGCGGTTAGACACTGGTCCCACACGTGACTCAGCATCCTTTTCGATATCTTTTCATTTTCGTCGCGTAGTATATATTTCAATAACCTTTCCCATCCACCTCTATAACTCTCTCGTAGCGTCATCGGAGTATTATCAAGGGTCACACAAATCATTTGGGCGAGGGGGGAGGGGGGTGGGGAGCTCACTCATATGTATCATTTTAAAATGAATTTCCCCCATTTATGTTTTATCATTGTTTTTGTAAGGTAATTTATTATATACCTTTTTTTTTTGGAGGGGGGGGGGGGAGGGGAGGGGAGGGGGGCGGAGGGCATGCCCCGATATAGCTACGCCACTAGCTCAAAGTCATCTTTACTGCATGCTCTGGACCTTCCAGAATATTGCTAATTTACTGGTTTGTCAAGTATACTTATAATTTCCCAATGACCAGACGGTTGGGCGATCATGTAGATCGTTGGCAATGTGTTATGATGGCGTTAAAATCCTAAGGATTATTTAATTTCCTTTATTTCCCTGTATTCATTGTGTGAGGGTTGGTGCAGCAGTGTCACGGAGTCGCAAATAAAATTAAGGATACTATTTGGCCTTGTAAAGGAATTGAGAGATACTAATATATATTTGTAATAATTACTTCATCACCACCATCATTTACTCCATCATCATCTTCATGAACATCATCGTCATCACCATCATCATTGTCGTCCTCGTTATCACCATCTTCTAAATCATCAACATCATCGTGATAATTATTATCATTAGCATTGTCATTATCGGAGCCTTCTTTATGATCATCATGCTCATGATTAACATCAACATCGTTGCTATCATTATCATCATCTTCATCATCATTATCGTTGTCATCATCATCACCATCTTCATAATAATGATGCTGTTTATCAGCGTCGTCATTATCCTCGTTTCCTTCATGATCATGATTAACAGCATCATCATTCATCTTCGTGATCATCAACATCATCATTATCATCACCGTCGTCGTCGTTATTATTTCCATGATCATCATAAACTTGTTTATGAACATCATCATCGTCATCATCATCATCATCATCATCATCATTATCACCATCATCATCAACAGCATCATTCAAGCGGAAGCAGGGGTAGTAATCGATGAAGGAGAGCAGGGAACTGTTCCGTTTGGGAGGGAGTCATATTTTTTGCCCAGGCCGTTATTTTATGGACGGGGTCGATTTTCATAGTAACACGTCGTGGATGTACAATTAACTGTAAGCGTTATTGTTGGGAAATATACACCCGTGAAGGTTATACAAACTGTTGTTGCATGTACACTTCGTGATACAAATAAATACATGACTGACTTCAAATGTTTAATTCGCTGTGTCTGGATTATGTTTATTTGACAATTCACGTTTCGATACATATGCAAATGAAAGATGATAAACAGTTTAGAATATAACATATCAAAATTGTTACAATAGAATGCATACTTTCGTAGAATGAAATATGCATTATTGGTGATATTAATATTTCAAATCAATTATATTCAAATAGTTTGATTTCTGGTATAAATGCCTCCATAAGTGTTGCATAAGGTGACATAATACAGTTACATCTAATTAACCCTAAAAAGGAAAATTGACACATTAAAGCGTCTATTTCGTTTTATTATTACAGTGATCACAGTCATTTTTCTACTTTTATTATCATTATTAACCCGTAACATTCGAGTTTCTAAAATTCCTACAGACTATGTAATATACATAGCCCACCAGGTTACCATATGCAAGTGGTTAAATGCTGTAAAAATATACGCTGTAGACTGGACTATATAACTTTACCATAAATGTTTGTCTGATGATTTACTTAATACATTATTTATCATGGGGTGTTATATACTGGCATGCAAGATCCATATCAGGTCCAGTATTAAAACAAACTGTATTGATGATTTGCCTGTAAAGTATATAGTTCACGTTTATGCAATGCTCACCGACAATAAAACTGTTTCAATTATAGCAGAAAACAGACCGGACTTATCAATGAAAATGATGAACGGACATTGAGATTCCCAATCATAATAGATGAATGCATTACAGAGTCACATTTATATAGAAACATACTGATACGGATACACAAATATATGGCAGTATGAGATGAAATCTAGCTATTGTAATAATATGCTTATTTAGTGATACAATGACCGAAACAAAAATCGACTAAAACACTTCATAAGATGTAAACACTTTTGCACGCAAAGGTAAATATGCAATTTGTATGGAAACAAGGTTACGTTTTGGTTAAATGCAGATAAACATATATCATAGGAATAATAAACGTATTATTGAATATAAGATAATGATAATCTTAGATATATTATACAAGTCATTAATTTTACATAATTATATAGTTTATATTTACACTTATGTATGTCGTAGATTCTTGACGTATTAAAAAAATATATATATTATTAAAAGGTCACACAGGTCAATCTATCCAGAATTACAAACATCTGTAAAAATATTATGAATATACATCTTCATAGAATAATTATTACGATTTAATTGAAAACTAATTTAACTAAAAATGAGGTTAAACACTTGACAGAATGTAAACACGTTTGCACGTTAAAAAAAGATGAGATGCAATTTGTATGGAAACAAGTATATGTATACTCCTCTACCCAGGAGTATAAATGGGTACTTGGTCGGGTGTTTATTAGCCTAGGCGCTATCATATAGCTGCGATTGGCTAGTATGCTCCCCTGGGAGGTGAGATGGTGCGCAAGATAATTGTGCGGGTTTGAACTGGTCCTGATGACCAAGGGTAATAATAAAGCACATAGGTGACCTTACACCACAAAACGACCGATAAGTCGGGAAAATGATTTTCCTAATTTTCATTTAACATTAAAATAGAAGCCATTACCTTTAAAATGGTATATAATTTGTCATATTTGGACTTAGCAACCCTTTGCAAAATTAATGCCAAAGATATGTCATACGGCTGAAGCATTTTTAAAATAAGGGAGAAACGGGCCGCTTAAAAGATCAGTGTCTATGCAAGCGCTGTAATAAGATCACATTTATTAAATAGAAAATTAATATTTAATCATGATTCCCGACGCTCAAAATTTCCCAGAAGGTAGATTAAGATATGCTTATTCAGGAAATACCAAAATCCTAAATCTCATATTTTGAACAAAATTTGTCTTTTTTAGCCAATGAAAGAGAAACTACTACAGCGACATAACGGTCGTTTTGTGGTGTAAGGATAAGGGACATGCAATTGTGCTTATGTTTTATGCGCTTTTTAAAAGTGTTTCATTATTATTATTATTATTATTATGTGTCGGTTAAATGCAGATATACAGATACATACTATTTTCGTACGAATAATGTACGTATTATTGAATATATTCTAATGACAATCTACGAGTTATAATACAAGTCATTGATTTCTCAAATAGGTTATATCAACCATTTAAGCAATTTTTGTTAAAAGGTTACATAGGTCTTTTTATGCAGAATTCCAAACATCTGGCACATTTTGTACCAATACTTTGACGATACTGATTTAATCAAAAACTATTTTCACTGAATTTGAGGCACTTAAATATAATAGATAATGCGGATTATGTGTGCTCGCTATAACTTACTATAGCGTAGCCTTCGTCTATATAAACAAAATATCATCTATTACACCATTTAATAAAATGCAATATTACAATATGAGAGACACGGCAAAATCAAGACATTATTTTGTAATAATATATTGCTAAAATACTGTACTTTTCACGTATTCTGATTTATTATTGTCATGAAACTTGGTGACCCTCACAGTATAGCTGTCATATATACATCAGTGACTATTCAATTTAACATTGAAATGTTGCTGATTACAATAGGACACGTCCTTTACTGGCCAATCAGGATCGTACTCGCTCAAGCAGGAAAGCGCACTGCGCCTGCCATAGGGTATACATATTCTTGCTTACATCATATTTGTATCACCTGACGAAGTGTTGCAGCGGCGCACGAAACGTCGTGATCTTTAGATTTCGTGTTGACCATACATTGCGAGACAAACGAATATCATTAGCGATAGTATTAACGATAGAAATCTTCCTTTACATGAAATGTTTTAAGGAAACTAATAGAAGTACGAACTACTAATGGCCCTTCAGTAGAACCTTGGAATACACCAAATTAGGAAGTATGAGTAATGTAAATGTTATGAGTAAGTATATGAGTATGTACGTCAGAATGTACATATATGTGTAGCATGTTAACTACTTTATGTTAGATATGCAACTTACATGTACTTTTATGCAACTTACATGTACTTATATGCAACTTACATGTACCACATTTATTTATTTGAAAAATTAAATTTCATGTACAATATCAAATACAGTTTGTTTGTATTCTAGATATATCATCATGATAAGTATAATCATAATAAACACGAACAGGCATGTTCGAACACAACAATATTATTACACATTAAGTTTTGTTATAAGCTTTCGAAGGAACACTGCGACCGGGTCAGAGGACCCTTTTCTGGAATTGGGGTTTCTGAAATTATTGTTATTTTTTTGTTATTATTTTTTTTTTTACAGCCAACTACATATTTCAAGCAATACAATTTCGAAACAAATCCGCGCTGAAATGCAATCAAATTATTTAAGTAGTTCAAAATATCTAACAGAGCAAGTAATACATTTCAAATTTGTGTAATTCTTGAGCTTCCCCGACATAATAGATTGCATGCATTACAGAGTCACATTTCGAGACATAAAGATACGGATACACAAACGCTGGCTAAATAAGATTATATATCGCTATTCTAATATGATACAGTTATACAATAACCAACGCAAAACACTAAAACACTTGATATAATGTAAGCACATTTTCACGTAAAGATACAGATAAGACGCAATTTGTATGGAAAGAAGTATACGTGTTGGTTAAATACAGATTATACAGATACAAACTTGTTTTCGTACGAAAAATACACGTATCATTGTAAATAAGATAATAGTGTATATATTTACTGATAATCTACGATATATTTTACAAGTCATGCATTTTACAAATATTAACACTGATGCTATGAGAATAAATAATTGACGCCAGTTTTAAAAGAATATTGTTGAAAGGTTACGTAGGTCAAGCTATGAACAAATTCGAACATCTGGCATACACTGACACAATACTATGACGATACATAGATATAACGATTTAATTAAAACATAATTTCACTGACATTGATACATTTAAATCAAACAAATAATGCGGATTATGTGTGATCGCGAAAGCTTACTACATCATAGCCTTCGTATGTATAAACAAAATATATATATTACACCATTTCATAACATGCAGTATAACTATAAATAATACACGGCAAAATAAAGACATTATATATCATTAATAATATTATCTTGCTGGACAAAAAATATTGTACTCTTCATGTGTTCTGAGTAATTATAGTCATGATATTCGGTGATCCTCACAGTATAGCTGTCATATATACATCAATGACCTTAGTAGAAATATGTCACTATATAAGGCACTATTCATTTTAATACTGAAATGTTGCTGATTACAAATCTTCCTTTACATAAAATGTTACAAGGAAACTAATATAAATGAGAACTACTAATGGCCCTTTAGTAGAATCTTGGTATACACCAAATTAGGAAGAATGAGTAACGCAAAGGTTATAATTGTAAGTATATGGGTATGTACGTCAGAATGTACATATTTGTAGCATGTTGACTACTTTCTGTTAGATATGCAACTTTCATGTATTTATATGCAACTTACATGTACCACATTTATTTATTAAATACTATGCATACAGGATAACATTGCATGGTCGCCTTTTATCACCAATGTCCTGTTTAGAACAACATCACCGTAAATGTGATCTCAATAAAGTCACAACTTAAATACAGCAAAGTAATCATAATTATGATAAGTTATAGAAACAATAAAACAGGCTGCTTTGCTAAATCTTGAGAGTAGAATAACATATACAGACAGGTACCATGAATACAATACACAACCACCCGCTTTTTCTGTTACTTTTACTAATTTTAATTCAAGTTACATTATGTACAACTATTCCAAGTTATTTCAATTCATAACAAAAATACAATTAGATAAATAAATACAAAACAAATCCAAGTAATGAAAACTAATATTGCAGGGCAAAGCGTGAGAAATCGCTGTGCTATGAGCTGGGAAAAATAAATACTTATTAACAATGAAGATGGTAACAATATAGTTACAGTTTGGTATGTCATATGTATTACAAAAGGTAAGACAACAGTGTTTCCTTTCAGGTTTAAGCAAAACACAGCAGGGAACACATGACCATGTACATGGACAATTACAGTGCATTAACTTATACAAAACTGTTACAATACATCCAGTAATTATACCTTATCAAGTTGATAAACATGAACTTTCAATAGTGTATCAAATCAATAGTGTATCAAATCAATAGTGTATCAAATCATTATGTCAAACCTTGCGAGATCATAACATGTTTGCATTTTCAACGGCAGAAGGAGAATGAAATATTAAAAATTTCATGTACAATATCAAATACAGATTGTTTGTATTCTAGATATATCAGCATGATAAGTAGAATCATAATAAACACGACCAGGCATGTTCGAACACCACAATATTATTACACATTCAGGATTTGTATAAGCTTTCGAAGGAACGCAGCGACCGGGTCATGTATAGGACCCTTTTCTGGAATTGAGGTTACTGAAAACTGATTTTATTTTTTTAATTTTTAAGCCAAGTACATATTTGAAGCAATACAATTTCGAAAAAAATCCGCGCTAAAATGCAGTCAGATTATTTTAGTAGTTCAAATTATCTAACAGAGCAACTAATGCATTTCAAATTTGCGTCATTCTTGAGCTCTCCCGTCTTAATAGATAGCATGTATTACAGAGTCACATTTCGAGACATATATATACTGATACACAAACACTGGCAATATAAGATGATATATCGCTATTCTAATATGATACAGTTATACAATAACCAAAGCAAAACATTACTAAAACACTAGATAGAATGTAAACACGTTTGCACGTAAAGATACAGATAAGATGCAATGTGTATGGAAAGAAGTTTACGTATTGGTTAAATACAGATTATACAGATACAAACTTTTTTTCGTACGAATAATACACGTATTATTGTATATAAGATAATAGTGTATATATATACTGATAATCTACGATTTATTTTACAAGTCATTCTTTTTACAAATATTAACACTGATGCTATGAGAATATATAATTGGCGTTAGTTTTAAAATAATATTGTTGAAAGGTTCCGTAGGTCAATCTGTGCAGAATTTCAAACATCTGTCATACAATTTAACAATACTATGACGATACATAGATATAACGATTTAAAGGTACCGTTGAGTATTGGTATTTCCCGAAGTGCCCCATGATATTTTTTAGTGAGATAATGAAAAACTGTCTGTCAAATTTGAAAGAACATAACATTTTAACGCCAGAATAAACTTTATTTGATCAAAATCGGTTCAGAAACGGCTAAAATATCCATAAACATATTTTTATTCAAAAGTTCTTCGCCAGGGGATATTTTGACTTTTTAGAAAAAAATTTAAAAATCTGAATATTTTTTTTAAAAGTTGTTGATGATATCTCTATTGAATCTTTATTCTAACAAAACGTGGACACTTGGTAGCTTGTCTTGCTCGGCGACCATGTTAGAGCGATCTCTGATATACAGTTTGGCGGAAGGCGTTGATTCCATATAGTGTTCTTCATAGACGGAGAAAGCTCAATTTTGGCATTTCCGGTTTCTACGACCCAGGTTAAGCAATTTGAAATCATTTATCCTGGTGGTCAATCGTGGACGTCCTAAAGATTCCCGTAGCTTTAATTGGCCCTCTCGATGAAGTCTGATGATTGTACAGACCGTAAACTGCGATTTTCCAATGAAATAGTGGACATTGCTTGTTGAAACCCCTTCCTGGTGGAGCACAAGCATCGTTTTGCGTCTAGCCAACGGCGGTGGACGGAGTACGGCCTAAAGAGCCTCTGTGCCAATTTTGGTTATAAAATGTAAAGCCACTTCTGAGAAATTACACATAATGATTGATTGTTGGACACACGCTTTAGAGAGGGAAAGGGGCCATCATCAAAGGTCCTGCCTTTCAAAACTCAAAACAAAAGGTTAGATTAATTCATGCAACCATTTACAACATTTTACAAAACAACTGATATTATTCATGTATTCATTAATTTTTTTAATTAATTTACCCCACTCCCACACCATCCTCCCCCCTCGGGCGCTTCGCGCCCGAGGGCTTGATTGCTCCGCTCACTCGCATCACCTCACCCCCTCCCACGCTTCTCACGACAGATCTACGCCAGTGGTCATATTTATATTTTTAAGAGTATAGTCGAGTCTGTTACCTTTATCAATCACATTTTGTTTGTTTCAATGTTAAGCGACAAAATGGCAAGGCAAAATTATTCATGTTTATTGTATTAAACTGATGGATAGCGAGATTTCTTTTAAAGTATTGCATACAAATGTCGGGTAATAGACCATTGACGAACTTAAAAATGCACATACCGAGTTTCAAGGAAATACTATCAATGAGTGCTACACAATTAAAGTCTTTGAAGAGCGGGGAAGTATGAGGGATAAAGTAAGAATTAGTACAAATTCTGATTGCTTTCTTTTGTGATGTACTGTATGTAAACGTTGCAAGTTGCCTGATCTACCAGTACCAGACCAAACAAGACTACAATAATCTATATACGGCAATACGAAGACATTGTATGACATGAAAAGGTTTTTTTCCCGGGGGGGGGGGGGGGGGCACTCAACTATATTGCTGTACACACGCGCGACCACAGGTCTTTCAAACCCACCCTAAACAAGTTTTAACCATTGATCAAATTTATACCCTATTCAAGTATTTTCGCGTGCTTTTTTGACAATTTTGCCCCCGAAACAAGTATAACCCTTAAAACATACCCCTAAACAAGGTCTACGTCAATTGCTCTCAATTAAACCTCTAAAAATAATGGAAATGTTTAACCACCTTAAAAATTTTACCCTAAACGAGGTCTACCTTAAATAAACCTCTAATGTACATGTACTTGTCAATAAGAACTACAGTCAACCTCACACTAAGTTGAAACTTTGCCTCATTTGAAGATATTCAATAGGCCTCTATTTTGAATTATCTATTGTTGTTTTGTTTTGTTTTGGTTATATAAGTTCAATTTGTAAGTAAAAGCTTTTTCATGTTTTCATCAGTACCAGCAGATTCAACTTATGCAAGTTTGACTGTATTTCTGATAATACCTATTGCAATTTCATACAGCATGTGACAACGCCAAGGTATTTCTACAATGGATTACTCTCTCGAGATATTTGTGTAGTTACTATAAAAACCAATGATTACTACCATGTCTTGTTTCTGAAACATTTTGGAATAATTTATTTACCAAAAATATGAACATCATTAAAACATACACAAAATCCTGAGTTCTTGAAATGGTTCAAAATGTTGTTGAGAAACCTGAACAATGGGTAGAGGTAACAATGATACAATGGATATTATTCTAGACACTCCCCTTCAAATGTGTCTCATATTATGATTGTATCTCAGAGTTTGTATTTGTCCAAAAACTGATTAAATGCTACATGTATTAACAGAACTCTGCTTATGATGTTCTCATTTGTAGTTCTTGTACAAGGAATTCCATCAGTATATTCAGCTGAAATCTGGGCCCTGAATACATGCGGAGCTTAACTCCTTGAGTGCCAGGCTCGCATTTTTGTGAGTTACAATACACACAAATGCCATAGATTAAAATCCCTGGCACTTTAAGAGTTAAGCGGGGACCTTGGAATGGTGGAGGGGGGCGGGGGATATGATCGCGCGAACAAGGGACGTTCCCGAGATCTGGAATCCCCTGCAATCATTCGAAGTCGCACAAAATCCCCGGCAAACTCCAGACAAGTCCGGGAAACAAGCTTGGAGAAAAAGATACCCTAAACGCGTATTTGTTTGACTCCACAAACATACCCTTTTTTTCTGATTTTGGCCTTTTTGACACCCTAAACGCGTCACGCGCGTCAAGCGCCATGATCGGCAAAAAGTACCCTTTTTACGCGTTTTTTTAGTCGCGCGTGTGTACAGCTGCAATATACTTGAGTCTGTGGTCCCCCGGGTTTTTTTTAGTGGAAGAATTGAGCGGATTTTACGCATTGTACCAATAGACTTGCTTATCTTTCTGCGAATGCTATTGACATGATCTGTCCAAGTAGGGCGGTCATCAATAATGACCCCAAGAAAGTGTATCTTGCTTATTTTATCATTAATAATAACGAACATTTGAATTTAAATTATTATTTTACTTTGTTTTATCTCTATTAATTTGTAGACGATTAGCCACAAACAAATCATATACATTCGTTAGTTTACCTTTTACAATATTATACAATCATGCCTTTTCATCCTTGTGAGTGAATGAAATATTTGTATCGTCTGCATTATAAAACAAAACGTTATAACTTCGATGTATTAATAATTATTGTATATCAAGGATAATAAGTGTATAATTATTGTGGTAGTCCACAGGTAATTGGTAAACTTCTGAACTAATACCATTACACTGTGTGAACTGTTTTCAGAAATTTCCAATCTCTATATTCAAAAGGGCGATGTGGAAATTTGCAATCTACATTAATGAATTCGAGTGAAAATTTGCATAATTTGTCAACAGGAAAATTGAGTGATAAATAAACTGAAAATTGTAAATAGGAATTTAAACGACCAGAGCTATTTACACACGCGTCAATCGCATTAATTTCAATGCGCATACCATAGGCGTTGATCCGATTTTGCGATTGAGGGGGGGGGGGGGGGGGGGGGAGTAACATTTTGGTGAGACAGCAAAAAGCCCTACATTGGTCCGCCAAAAATTTAAAGACTGAGGAGGGAGGAGAGGGGGAGGGGGGGGGGGGGGGGGCAGAAAGCTGTTGAGTTTTAGCCATTTAGAACTTTCAAGATGTATATAGGAATACAAAGTCTATCGATTTTATAAAAAGAAACAAGTTTTATCATGCACACATTTACGTGTCTTTATGGCTGAAGCCCTAAATAGGTTGAGTCAAGGGGCACCAGCATTGGGGGCCTAAATGGGGGTCTGGGGGCAGAGTCCCCGGAAGCTTTTAGATTCAAGACATTTAGAATTGCTAAAATGTTTGATAAAATTGGACGAAATAGGCAGCTACTTGTAACGTATTTTTAAAGGGCATAGTGAGGAAAACTCGTGTATAGGTGATCAAAGGGCACTATATACAGTCTAGGGGGCACTTCAGCCCCCGAAAGATTTTTGATATTATAGCGCTTACGAAATCAAAGATGTTTATTTAGAGCTTTCAACCAAAAGGCGCTAAATCCACTTTTCAACTTCCGAGGAAAACAGGTTTCTTTGTCCCACTTTGTACACCTGCCTATGGGGATATGAAAATTGAACTTCCTATATTGTGATTTTTAGTGAGTTATTTGTCGTAAAAGGTGGATTCCTAGATAGTTACGAATTATACATGTAGATATATCGTTAACTCGATTTTTTTTGGAGAGTGGATTTAGCGCCTTTTGGAAGTGAGCTTATTTTGCATCTCGGAAAGTTTAATTTACGACCTTTGCAAATAAAGTTTGAACATATGGGATACAGGGGTCCAGGGGCGAAGCGCCCGGACGCTTTTTGAAATTTGCATTTTAACTGTCTGAAGGCAATTGCCAGTAGTGGGAAACCGCCCCACACACAAACAAAATGAAATAATACGCTCTTATTACCAATCATGCGGAAAAATATGTTTTTACTAATACGGGATGAAACAAATTTGGTCTGGAAACCGCCTACTAATTAATATATTTGGTAAATTATAAAACTCTTCTACTGTAAATTGAAATCGCCGTGAGTTGAAAACCCTCGTGTGGTGCGTGCTAATCATATAACAAATACGATGCACGTGTGTATGACCCGTGTATCGCACGAACGAGCGTATAAATGTGGCCAGCGTAGACGGGCCAGACTGACAGTGAATTTAGACTCAATCTCAGCGGCTTTCATAATCATTTTAACTTTCTTTCTGCATTTATCGATACGGTTCGGATTTTTCCACGCAAGCATTTTGTTATGCTACTTCAACAATACTGATAAATTATTTTGACCAATACATTTTTTTTCCCCGATAATTTTCCCAAAACGAGCATTAATGTTTAAAGGGACTTAGTAACATTGTCCAAATCCTCAAAATAAAATTGCATCAACCATTCATCACATTTTGCACATGTCAACAAAGTTACTAGATCCCTTTAATATGTGTAGAGTTTTGGCGAGTATATAGTCGACATAGTCGACTGCGGCCTCCCCCCTCCCAAGGATCGACGCCTCTGGCACATACGTGTATTTTTGGCGTAGCCTTTAGAAAATAGCGCAGTAAAAATGAATATCATTTGCCGGGCTATCAGAAATCTCTAGCTGGACGAGCTGGACAAACGTTACATTTCACTGGCAATATTAGAATACTATTCTAATGGGGTACAATCAGGGATCACAATACTAGCGTTTACTTACACATTGTGTTATAACAAGAGCATGATATGAGAAGTAAAATGAATTACATAGCACGATAAACAGATAATAAGTTATTTTTACTTTTTGTTATTTTAAATAATATATAAACAACATAAATCAACAAGGACCACCTGAGATTATGAACTGGGTAGCAATGCCAGCGATGTATTAGCTATCTGCCCATGCAAATTTGTCACTGCTTCTCCTTTGGAACTGTGTACAACGGTAACCCTCCCGGCATGGGGGAATACAGATCTGGAGTAAGGAGGTCCCATTCCTGACAAGAGAAATTCATCCAAATGGGGAGGAGATAAACAAAAAACACAAGTAAGTAAATGAATTGGACGAGCTTTACGTTAACCTCTCATGTTATGTGTGATTTTTTTAAATTTACGCTGAGCTGTTGTATTTATCATTAAACATTCACACGTTTATGATGACTAATGATATCTCTATTCCGAATTATATTTGTTTCAATCTGTCCTCATACAACATTTCTTATTATTTTAAGATATTATTAACATCGTTTATAACTCAATTCAAAGAAGATATATGATAATTTCGCAAAATTTCCCCCAAATCCACGAACACCATCAATTAATATTGAACTTCCTCTCTTTGTGTTACGTACGGTTATGCCTAACGTGTGAGACAGTCCGCTAACACAGGTCCAGGCGCCAAACATTGACTTAATCAGTGGTTACTTGCGATACCTCCTTACATTTGTAATATTTCGATTGCAACTACTAAACTATTTTGTATACATCTATCGCACCAATTACTTCGACGACTGTTTGTAACTTCTACTACTTGTACTAATTTTACTACTACTACTGCTACTACTACTACTACTACTACTACTACTGCTACTATTACTACTACACTACTACTACTACTACTACTACTACTACTACTACTACTACTACTACTACTACTACTACTACTACTACTACTACTACTATTATTACTACTCCTTCTACTTCTATTACTAATACTACTACTACTACTACTACTACTACTACTACTCCTACTACTACTACTACTACTACTACTACTACTACTACTACTACTACTACTTCTTATTGTAATACTGTTACTACCTCTACTACTACTACTACTACTTCTACTACTACTACTACTACTACTACTGCTACTATTACTACTACTACTACTACTACTACTACTACTACTACTACTACTACTACTACTACTACTACTACTGCTACTTTTACTACTACTACTACTACTACTACTACTACTACTACTACTACTACTACTACAGCCACGTCCTTTTCGGCATTCTTCCTGGGGGCCTCCAGGACCTTCTTGAAGAAGTGTCTTGAAAACCCCTCATAATGCTGCATACTGTAGAAGCCCGATGTGAAGCACCTATCGATGTCTTGCTGTGGTCTTGATTTTAAAGAGCGCTCTCAGAGTCCGAAAGGGAGACATTATTCAAGAATGCAAATGATGGTCATGAATAATTGAATATTCATGAGCATAATAATCAAGGTGAATCTCATGAAAATTTCGCCTAAAACTAGACAAGCAATTAATGTGTTTTTATTTGTATGTGACTGCGTATGATATGGGGTGTGTACAGGGGATCCCAGTCCCACGAAGCTCCTGTCCCCGTTGTTAGGGAACATTCAAACAGAAGAATCAACTCACACGAACGAAACTGAGAAGACAATTTGTAATGAAGGTATATAAGGATATCTTAAATGCAGATAATCACAGTATAGCGTTCAATGTAGGCCTACATATATGTAATACTACCCACGTTCTTACCCCCCACTCCCGCACTCCCCCGTTTGTCAGGTAAACGTTTACCACCGTACACCTCTCCGGGTTAGATTAAAAGAAGACTTTATTGGCGAGATGCACTACTTTGATAATTCAAATCATGATTTTAGAAAACCTTTAATTTTTCCCATATTTGATGTTTGAAAAACATAAATAATCAACGAGTAATGGAACGATCCTCAAAATCCAATACGTCACGGATGCCATACTATACGTTTCTCATTAAAAAATCACGGTAGGCCAATTTAATCAGTAAAACCATACATGAAATATGAAATTTATTAATTCAGTATTTTCTTCCTATTTGCTCACTACAAAAATAAGCCAGTTCGTAATTAGACCATGGAGCTTGGGTGACGTCACAGGTCAAAGTCCGATACTCCATCAACGTACAGCTATTGCGTATGGTATCATTTCCTATAACCGGATAATTTTAGTTTGACAGCATAAAGCAAACATTAGATGCATAAAATCAAAGTGGAAATTATACGAGCAGCTGCATAAACTCATAAAGAACACATTGGATGTAAAATATCTTCAAGAATTTACCGATTTTTCTCCAAATCAACTTTCTTGTAATCAACTTTCTTGTCAATGATCCAGGTGGATCATTCACACGCATTAATGCTACAAGGCTGGAGATTAGCATACGGCCCATTCGTACACTGTACCGTTCAATAATTGAACGCTATGTTTTAGGACGACATCGGCAAGGAAAACAGACGGGATATAATAATTTTTTCTACATGTTGCGGTCTTCAAAACAAGAGAGTCGGTAATCATTATCAATTTATATAAACTGTGGATCACATAAACGAAATTTTGTTTGCATTTGCTAATAAATAAACAGAGAAATCAGCCGGCAAAAACTGTTTTTGCGTTGGATAGTGCAGCAAGCGGAAGACGATAATCTCCGCACAATGCTATGTACACCTACGTGTGTACATACCCAGTGCTTGCTACCCAAGCTAGCCAGGCCAAGCAAGGCTCGGTGAAATTATTGATCAATAAATATCATCATTACACATGAATAACACATTCTATCAAACCGGTTCTTGTTCTATGAAATAGTACATATTATGCTATTAACCATTGATGTGGTGAATACAAAAACGATTGTCTGATTTTGATCCAGATCCAGATTCTTAAAAACGTAAACAAACAAGTCCTATTCAATTGCACGTGTGGCTCCTTCAATTCTCACGTTCGATGGAACCCGGAAGTCTAGATGGGTAATTACGCGCATGCGCAGATTGTAACTACGAACTGGCTTATAGACAAGTACATTACAAATAATATCCGCAATATCAACAATAAAATTATCCGATATATGGTCGTATACTTTCATACAATTTTTAGCAAATTATGACAAAATTGGTAACTCCGCACGAGCCCTCATAGACCATCGATATACACACTGGATAGCACGCTGCACACTGCCAAATGCGCGACGTTGAAGCCGCCGCAAATATTTAAAAGTACACCCAATACAAAAGGTGCTCCATTCAGTCGCGTAAATCGATTTACGCGAGAGAATGGAGGAGTTTGTATTGGCTGTACTTTTCACACCTGTCGCTGGCTTCATAAAGAGGGCGCTGTTATATCCAGTATTTTTTTTATATCGATGTCATATACCCCCGTTTATGGATCACACGCACTACATAAACAGACAAAAAAAACGTGAGAGAAAGTAATTTACCTCGTTTACTTCGCAATTCTTAGTAATCAATTGACCCAACAAACAAGATTGCTTTACTTTAAAAAAAGGGACCCGTTTGTACAGGCCAAGAAATCCTTGTTATCCTTGTAATGCTTGTCCGAGCTTTGGCGTACTACGATCGATGAGGTACAGCAGTTCACAAAGGGTATTGTGCGCGAACAACAGAGCACAAAGGTCATGCCCGTACGTAAAACGAGCACACAATCATACTTTGGCTTCAATGACGTTTCTACATCCGAGCAGATGCGTTCATTAGCATAATTATGTAAATACAAAAAAGGTACTTTTGACAAACAAATGCAGACTTTATTGGAGGTTATACATTTCACATATTTGTCGAGATCAACCGTTGAGGGTCTACAGAACAACGAACCTTGGTAAGAGCAGGTGTGGCAATCGACGAACCTTGGTAAGAGCAGGTGTGGCAATCGACGAACCTCGGTAAGAATAAAGTACGGCGATCGACGAACCTTCGTAAGAGCAGGTGTGGCAATCGACTAACCTTGGTAAGACTATAGTGTGGCGATTGACGAACCTTGGTAAGAGCAGGTGTGGCAATCGACGAACCTTGGTAAGGGTATAGTGTGGCGATTGACGAACCTTGGAAAGAGCAGGTGTGGCAATCGACGAACCTTGGTAAGGGTCAAGTGTGGCAATCGACGAACCTAGGACAGATCAAGGTGTGGCAATCGACGAACCTCGGTAAGAATAAAGTGTGGCGATCGACGAACCTTTGTGAAAGCAGGTGTGGCGATCGACGAACCTTGGTAAGAGCAGGTGTGGCAATCGACGAACCTTGGTAAGAATAAAGTGAGGCGATCGACGAACCTCGGTAAGAATAAAGTGTGGCGATCGACGAACCTTTGTATGAGCAGGTGTGGCGATCGACGAACCTTGGTAAGAGTAAAGTGTGGCGATCGACGAACCTTTGTAAAAGCAGGTGTGGCAATCGACGAACCTTGGTAAGAATAAAGTGAGGCGATCGACGAACCTCGGTAAGAATAAAGTGTGGCGATCGACGAACCTTTGTATGAGCAGGTGTGGCGATCGACGAACCTTGGTAAGAGTAAAGTGTGGCGATCGACGAACCTTTGTAAAAGCAGGTGTGGCAATCAACAAACCTCAGTAAGAATAAAGTGTGGCGATCAACGAACCTAGGACAGATCAAGGTGTGGCAATCGACGAACCTTGGTAAGAGTAAGGTGTGGCAATCGACGAACCTCGGTAAGAATAAAGTGTGGCGATCGACGAAACTTTGTATGAGCAGGTGTGGCGATCGACGAACCTTGGTAAGTGCAGGTGTGGCAATCGACGCTCCTTTGTTGGGATTATTTTATGTAAACCATGAAATTTGGTTCTATTTGAGTGAAAATGTTATATTTTAGACCATCTAGAATTGCATGAAACGGTCCATTTTTTTGACTTTTTTGGAAAGTCTACTTTTCTTTTGGAATGGGTTATATGTAAATACAAAAAAGGTACTTTTGACAAACAAATGCAGACTTTATTGGAGGTTATACATTTGACATATTTGTCGAGATCAACCGTTGAGGGTCTACAGAACAACATATACTTTTTAATTCGTCAATAAAGTCTTCGTTTAATTCAGCCACTGATGTGCCTATTTGTCTGTGTGGTTACTGTGTTGATACAATGATTTACTGTTGTTTGGTTTAAAGACGATGTAAAAAGGTAAATGAGGGTGTTTGTATCGGTATTTTTAACTTTTGTATGTACAGCACAATTTCGCATTGTTCCATGCAGACCTTAAATCCGACGTTGCCACTGACAACCTGCCCCTTAGGTAACAATATCTGCCATGTACATTGTAAAATCATTCACCTTCTGAACAAAAGCTATTTCTGCAACATCAGAGCACTTGACAACAGGTAATGCTTGTCTGACCTTTCATAGAAAGCATGTTTGATAAAGCAAAACACGATAGCATGTGTTCTTTCAAACTTAACAAATGTCACCAAATTGTTTGCTACGTGTCGTGTTGGTAGAATGCCAGGTTTTTTAGTATGGTTTGTATAACCAGGGTCGGATCTAGGAAGGTGCGGGGACGAATGCCTCCTATTTTTTGTTGTCATACTATAAATAATCGCTTACCCTTAACAAAATATCACTTTTTTATCCAGTCATACAAGAAAAGGCTATTCGAGATACTTAAAGGGATAGTTGAGTTCTGGTAAGGAGAGTACAGTTTTGGTCAAACTGAATTTTAGTAACCAAAACCTGCATCATTACATTACAAACTAATAGTTATAACTTGAAAGGAATACAAAATTACAAATGACTTAGTAAAGATCCTGGTATCATTAAAAAACTCGTTAAAACTCAAGAGGGCCCTCTGTAAACACTCATCGGTTTCAACCATTTTGAATACAATATTGTGCATGTGATGTTTTGTTGAAATAGTGAATAGATAGAGAGATAATCAACAATTATTTAAAAACCTATTTTGTAACTTTTTGAAAAGAGGAAGCATTTTTTTGAATTTTTAACGGCTGGTTCAAAATTATCGAATAAGTGTGGGGCCCCACATTTTTTACAAATGGCTATGTTTATGGATTTTTCAGCCGTTTCTGAACCGATTTTGATCAAATTAAGTTTACTCTGTCATTAAAATATTCTATTCTACAGTTCTATATTAAAATTCTACACTCAGTTTTTTATTATCTCACAAAGAATGATTTTATGTAGCGCCCTCTCTACCAAAACTTAACTATCCCTTTAATTTCTTTTGATTCATGCTACATAATTATGATAAAAAAAGAAAAATATTATGAAAAACAAGATTAATGAAAGAAGACGACAAAAACAATAAATCACAGACAAATGAAATAAAAGAAAGAGAAAAGAAGACAAATCTAAATAAATTAAAAAAGAAATAAAAAGCAAAAATATAAATGAATGTAACGTGTAATTTAGATATAATCAAAGTATAAATATTAAAATTGATCTTATTTCGCAAAATAATGTACACAAAAATGACAAAACTAGGAAGATTCTAACCAGTTTCACCAGGCTCATAGGTTTTGGACACAGGTTTCTTTTCTCGATGACCTAACTAACAAACTTCATATGTTATGAGCTTTTATCGTTCTGTATCTGCTGATTCTGCTCTATACCTACAATTTGTCGGCGTTTTCTTTAGACCGTGATATTCAACTATTCATCATCATTATTTACATTCTTGATTAACGTTTCCCGTTCAGACTCGGAGGTATAATAGAGATAAAGAACGATATATACCAGGTAACATATTATTTTTTTTAGTAAGGTCATCGAAAAAAACAACACTTGTATCCGAAACCTTTGAACCTGGTGGAACTGGCTCGACTCTTCCTAGGTGTGCCATTTAACTCTATATTATTTTGCGAAACAAATTCAAATTTCATATTTATATTTAGATTATATCCAAATTACACGTTACATTTATTTATATTTTTGCCTATTTATTTATGTTTTGATTTATTTAGCTTCTCCTCTTTTCTTTTTCTTTCATATCATTTGTTGTCTGTGATTTTTTTTTGTGTGTCTTTTCTTTTTCATAATCATTCTTCTTGTTTTCATCATAATCATGTAACATGAATTGGAAGAAACTAAGGATCTCGAATAGCCTTTTGTTGTATGACTGGATTAAAAAAGTGATATTTTGTCAAGGGTAAAAGATTCTAGTATGACAATAACAAATTTGAGGCATTCGTACCCGCACCTTCCTGGATCCGACCTTGGTAAAACAAAACATACTAAAAAAAAACTTGCATTCTACCGACAGGACATGTAGCAAACAATTAGGATATATTTGTTAAGTTTGAAAGAACATATGCTATCGGTTTTGCTTCATCAAACATGCTTTCTATGAAAGGTCAGACAAGCATTACCTGTTGTCAAGCGCTCTGATGTTGCAGAAATAGCTTTTGTTCAGAAGGTGAATGATCTAACAATGTACATGGCATATATTTTTACCAAAGGGACAGGTTGTCAGTGGCAACGTCAAATTTAACGTCTGCTTAGAACAATAAGAATTTGTGTCGTACAAAGAAAGCTTATAATACCGATACAAACACCCTCATTTCCCCTTTTTCCTGAGTCTTGAAAACGAACAACAGGAAACCATTGTACTGTATTAAAACAATAAACACACAGGCATCTATATAGGCACACCAGAAATTGAACTAATGTAGTCCAGAGAGGTGGTAAACGTTTACCTGACAAACGGGGGCATGAATGTTGATAGTACTACATTGAACGCTATACTGTGATTATCTGCATTTAAGATATCTTTATATACCATCATTCCTCTCATGTTCGTTCCTGTGAGTTGATTTATCTGTTTGAATTTTCACTTACAACGGGGACAGAAGCTTCGTGAGACTGGGATCCCCTGTACACACCCTATATCGAACCGAGTCACATATAACAGCACACTGTTTGTCTAATTTTAGGCGGCGTTTTTATGAGATTCACCTTCATTATTATTCTCATGAATATTTAATTATTCATGACCATCATTTGCATTATTGAATAATGTCTCCCTTTCGGACTCTTTAAAAACAAGACCACAGCAAAACATCGATAGGTGCTTCACAGCGGGGTTCTACGGTATTGGTATTTGTTATCTCAGTATCCTCCAAAAAGGCACAACCTTGGGAGCGTTTATTCATCTGTGGGAATAGATCTGACATTGCCAGGTTCTGGGAATAGCGACGAAGTAGCAACAGCCCCAACAAATACCGCGGTCAATGGCTTTTGCAGAGTCAATCTGCTCTTGTGAGCAAGCACATTGGGTGATTTCAAGTATGGTGTTGGGGTTAGTGTTAGTGTTGAGGATGAAAAACTGCCTCTAATCTGAGCTAAACACCAGCTTCCAGATTAAGAGTTTAAGGTCACGAACTTTTTAATCGTGATGACCTTGTAGTAATCGATCACAGTATCGCTAGTGTTTGTCAACACCAGAGACAAAATCACGCGAAACCCCTTAAAATGGTGACGAAAACGCTTACATGGTTACGAATTAGAGAGCAAGCCGTAATGAAGACTTACCACATACATGTATTGAATACCATAATAAAAAAAGCATTCAAATCATTCACTTGGTCGATACGATTTTAGTGGATATTCCCTATTTTTAGTGAAATTTGTAACTAAACTCGCAAGAAATGTGCGTGACTCTCTTCTAAAAATTGAATGCCCGCCGCGCGCGGAGACACATCGCTAGCGCTAGCGGTTTCCATAGCCGATGATGACGGCATAACTTTCAGTGGCAGCATGGTACAAGTTCCGAGTAAATACCGATAGTATGTGACATGTTATATAGTTTGATAAAATCTGTCACGTGATCACTAGGTGTTTGATGGCCCAGTGGGTAAGGCCGGTCGCACGTGTATCACTTACTAAGGTAATTGTTTGAAGTGGGTTCGAGTCCCCGGTGTGGTTTTTTTTTTTTTTTTTTGCCATTATTCACAAAAAAAATTCGTACAGTTTTTAACTAAATTATAAGTTCACTGTAATCAAATGTCAAACATGTACAAACAATTCCCAGTGTATAGATTACGTACAGGATCCTCTACGTGGATAGTGTGTGTGTGTGTGTGTGGGGGGGGGGGGGGGGGGGGGCAACAAATAATTATCATGAATCACGATGTTTCAAATATAAACTAATGACAACATGATTCTGATCTTTCTCATTCTCATCATCGAACTGAAAAGATGTAAACTAATTTTTGTTTTAAAGTAGTAGTCATTCATAGGCTTTTTTAAAACATAGAAGCTAGAACGTATAATTATTTAGAAAAAAACATTATGGTTTTGAAAATAAGCTGCCTCAAAAGTCAGTAACATTTTTGCAAGAATCACAGGAATTAACCACCTCTGTATGATATTGTACATGTGGCTCGACAAGGCTGGGGGCCATTATTCCCCCCCCCCCCCCCACCTCCGAGATTTGTTTTATTGCTCCAAACCGTAAAGCTCGGACCTACCGTTACTAAATCACGTTACGAAATCCCGAAAATCGCTCAATTTCGTGATGTGTGTACAAAACAACTGGCCAATATAAGTTTTCGTTCAAAATAGATACATCGTTGTTTTGGTCTGGTTTACATTTGTAGTGTAATTTGTTTTGGTGTTCAAACAGTTAAATTATAGTTACAAATTAAACAAACAACACAAACAATACATGCAGAAGTATAAAAACAAAGAAATAATTATGTACATACAATAATTCATTTTAAAAACAATAAAACACATAAGGAAGAAACTGGCTATTCCAATTTGTTTTGATGAATTATTATTCTATTCCAAAATAATGGTCTAAATAATTTATGTAGTGAAAAATGTGAATATCAGATTTATGGGATAAAAATATGAATTGTGTGACCTTATTTGCGTAAATTACTATAGATATTCAAATTAATACATTCATAAAAATTAAGATTTTCATTGGGTTTATAAACTTCACTTAAGTAAAATTTCACAAATTATCTAGGTTGATACCCTTTTTACATGCTTAGACAAACGAAAACACCACCATTTAAGTTCAGAATTGTGATTTTAATGCCCACCTACCAACAGTAACACTAACACCAGCTCGATCTGTACTTGAAATGACTCTCATTTCGATCCCTATGGAAGTTGTTATATCTATGGAGTTTTGCGTATACAGGCTCAACACTAACACTACTGGGCAAATTAGCAGACGACGCTAAACACCAGCAACCACGTGGCACTGCCGGAAGTACGAGGTCAAACCTCTAACACCAACTCATTTCAAGTACGGTGTTAAGGCTGCAGTTAGTGTTTAATAAGCACTAACACTAGCTCAACACCATCTACGATAGTATATTGGCATATCAATAAACACCACCTGTCGGAAACGGAAGTTTGTACAACGGTGAAATCAGAGGTCATCATGTTAACACAATCCTAACACTAAGTCATCTCAAGTATTGTGTGTTTAAGCCCGATTTAGTGTTTAATAAACATTAACACCAGGTTTAAACACCATTCTTGAAATCACCCATTTTCCTGGAGCAGCACATGCCTCTCAGCAACTTACATTGCTTCAATTTCCAAGTGATTTTGAATGAACATTAGATTGCAACTTGGAGGGCCAGTCTAGAACAAAGAGAGAATACAACTAACCTGGCTTTGCATCACTAACCATGCATACACAACATTAGGTAACCCGACTTCCCGCTCCTTCAAGTTCAGGCTATGAACTTACTGAACGCCCCTCGTATACATATTGATTACTTCCATGTGTTGAAAAACGGCTTATTTTACGTTTAGTTCTTAAAATGATATTATTCCGAGTACGAAAACAAAAATTGTACGGATAGTAATATATTGTTAAAGAAGAGCGAAATCATGCTAATTTTAGATGCTGTTCAATTTTTCGAGTTATTTATTCTTAGATAAATACAACGATTGCCATTTCGGACGCCATTTTGGATTTGAAGGTAATCGCAACGCATTTTTTTAGGTAGACTCTTATTTTTTTTCTTTTCTTATTTAAATACTTTCACGCATTCTCGAGCAATCATAACAAAAATTGCGGAGGGGGGGGGGGGGGGGGGGGGGCAGGGGGGCATGAGGCTCCCCGGCCTCATTAGGGTTAAAAGGATCTAGAAATATTTTCCAGATCCATAATGGTTTTTATTATACATTCTTGTATTCGAATTGCCAATTGAAGCATGGAACAAATCTATTTTGTTTTTCTCGAAATTCCCTTTCTTTAACAGGATATTTCACGATCGATTTGTTCGGATTTTTAATTTTAGAAAAGTCAGTGCAATGAGCTCGTAACAATCACTTTGCACTTCCGCTCATTACTTGGCCTTTAACATCAATTCAACTTAACATCTTCACATATTACTAAGTGGACAATCAGATCACATAGATATGCATTTTATCAATCATTCACCACTTTTACCACATGTCAACAATATACTAGATCTCTTTAAGTGTATGACTGAACGGTAACATGGTAAATGGTGTGAACACTTACCTCTTTCATGACCACCATTAAATGTCTGCCAGCCATTAAGAAGGGCGTCATCTGCTCGTCTTTTCCCCTTCTTGTCCGCCAATTTTTGCGTTTGAAATGTCCGTATTGGTTCCTGTACTCGTAAAAGGAACCGAACAGGTTATAATAAACTCATATATTGCTATGTTGTTAAAGGGACAGTCCCTCTTTTGCAAGACAAATTTCAAAAGTTGCGGGGTTATTGTCTTATATGTAAGAAAATATCATTTAATAGCATGCCTGAACAAATTAGGGCTTGAAATCTCTTTTTCTTGGAGTTATAGACCTAAATCTAATAAACCATCGTTCAACGGTTAATTGTGCATTAAACGTGTATTCACCCGTCGAGAAAGTTCGCTCACGGATTCCACAGCGCTATGCGTGACCCCTATGTGACCCGCGCGAGCTACGTGACCCGCGCACAAATAACAATGGGTAAGCGATTTCTAATCAAAATAACCAAACCTCGCTTAAACTGACTACATGTAATGATATATTCTTCATTTTTAAAATCTTTTTCCGTGACATACCTTTACAAATGTCGGCTTCACAATACCTTACAATTATAAGTACAATATTGTTGTAATATTATGCTAAATCAGTTACTTTATTGACCGATATATAGTTTGATGGAGGGACGCATTCGTTTTTCATTCGTAGAATCAAAATTACAGGGCTGTTCGATCTGATTTTTTGTGTGCGTGTTACATTCATCCCCATCCGTCAACTGAAAACTGTTCACGATTTGTAAAAGAGGAACAGTTCCTTCAAATGCAATGTGTGGAATAACTTTTTCAGCTTCCATTTGATACCTTTCCTAAATCAGCAATGTCACGCGTTGCTGAGTTCGTTGCTGTTGAAGACGATAGGTTCGAAACCTACTTTTTGTAAGGTTTTGCTTATGAATTAATTCTTGAAATTAATGGTATCACACTTTATAAACACATCAATTTGACAAAATTTGCATTGTTTTTGTGAATGACTAAATCTTTTAGTTGAACACATTCATTGATAGCATGCATACTTGAATACATTGTTATTGAACATGCATATGCGCCAGCAGATATCCACCAGATTGACATTTTGATGTTAATATCCGTCGTCAAAAATTGACAGTTTGGTGGGACATTGCGGAAGTGGTCAAGTGATTGGGCCATTTGTCTTTGATACGAATCATATGGGAACATTTACTTTCAGAAGGTAAATGAAGATGCTGTACTTGTACCTCAGTAGGAGGAACACAGATAAAATCTATACAGATCTGATGGGTCCAAGACTGAGTCCATACCCATCATCTTGTCGCTGTCAGAGATAGGCTACAGAAACTCTTTGGGGAAAGGGTAATTGCGCTCAATCATGAGATGGAACATGTGCAATGGCCCCAGAGGTCTCCTGATTTAACACATTGAGCCGTATGCATACAAAGTAGTATTTCTTGCGCTAGCCTTTTGCTTGAATCGGTATGCATACAAATAAGTAATTGCTTAGAAGCAAAAGCTTCTGCTTGCAAGCGCAAGCAATTGCTTACCGAGCAAGCAATTGCTTAAAACCGTATGCATAAAACGAACCTTTAACTTTTTTCAAGCTCCTCCAGACCAGCTTGACCCCTTGCTTATTCAAGACATACGCGTTTCAGGATCATGTTCATGCTCATTAAATGTAAGTTTTTTTTTTACCGTTTCAGGATGATTTAGAGCTCCTGATTCCATAGGTTATGTTGTGATTTCCTATTCAATTAAATGACTTTTATTTTAGACACCTATATCCATATAACCAATCTTGTTCGTGATATGATTTTTGTCAACTGCACTAGCTGGTATTTTTAACCAGCACAGGAAACTCCTTGATGCCCTTTACTGTTTTTTCCCATTTTTCACAAAGATGTTTAAACGTTTGATTAATGTTAAATCTAGCATACATAATTAAACCGACCTTTCTTACTGTATTCACTAACTACATGTACTAACATGTTTATTATATTTTGTGATAGGGTATCTGTATATATTATGTAATTTCGCTGTTTCTTTTTATACCAATTTCATATTTCGAATTATTTTGCGGGAAAATAAATGCTAACAGGTTATAAACTGCAAAAACTAACACCTCTTTTGAAAATTTATAAAAAAGTGAAAGTATTCTATAATTTGTTAAGTCACCGAATAAACCTGGGAGACCAGGTTTATTCCGATTGGACATATTTATTGATATTTGAACCGTCTCTGAAAAGATTTAATAAAGTTTATTTTATCAATAAAATGATTTGCTCTTTCAAATTTGAAACTCACTTTTTCATTTCCTCACAAAGAAAAAAATCGTGCACCGCCCCTTTATACCAGAACTCAACAATCCCTCATTTTAGTTCATGGATGGATTTTTAAAAATTGCATTATTTCTATGACATTTATCATTTCTATGACATTTATTTGATTTTGCATGACCAAGTCTTCTAGGTCTTTGATAAATATGAATATTTAATGTGAATAACAAATGACCATCAATACTCTATAAATACAATGTTTTAGTTTGAATTTTTGTTAATGCCCCTATTACAAAACTGCGCCATTTAAATTGTATTACTCATTTTGAAAGTCTCATTCGTGTCCTTAAAGGGATAGGGATAGGGATAGTTTGCCCCCACCCCCCCCCCCCCTCCCCCCCAATCCAAAACTGCTTTCGGCGCGCCTGCTGGAGCGCATTACATTTCCTCCAATATTTCTGCATTTAGCGATACTATATAAGGTCCAGATTTTTTACCACACAAGCCCTTTGTTATACTTATCCGATAATACTGATCAATAAGATAGGCCAATGCAGATGTTTTCGGCAACTGTACCAATACTGTTATTTGGATTTAAAGGGTACCACCACCCACAAATAATATTGTTTTAAATAAAAGGTAGCACTTTTCACCCGATTCACAAAAAGCACACAGTAAGCCATCGTAAAAGAAGACATAAGGCACACGGTAAATACTGAAGGGATGACATCTTCTGTAATCTGATGGACACGGTAGGATACCGTCCCTTTCCATAATCTGTCTTCCAACCATGCCGACTGCATTATAGCATACTGTAAATCTGTACAGTGATCCTATCTTGATAGTCTATTTTCAGACCCGTTTATGAATAATTAATGGACAAATTAGAATAATTGTTGCAAATTAAAAGAGACAAGCTTAAATTAGACTATATGTACTTGCCTACAAAATTTATGATTCCAGCCTATAGGTGTAGAGGATTAGACAGGGGTTGAAGGGAACATGTACCCTGATAATTCTTATATGAAATATTACTTTTGAAACCTTAAATGTGTCCCACATGATACAATTAGGAACATATTAGGTGTGTTTAGCTTTATATTTTCTAAATCAATTTTCCGGGTAAAAGTTTAAAAAAAGACCAGACCAGACCTTTTCCTTCCCCATCTCCTTCCCTCCTCTCCCCATCCACACATACACACACACACACACACACCCACACACACACACACACACACACACACACACACACACACACTCCCTTTTCCTTCCCCACCTCCTTCCCTCCCTTCCCCACCCCTTCCCCACCCACCCCATACACCCTCCCTCTTCCTTCCCCACACTTGTTCCTCCTCTCCACACTCACACACACCTTCCCTGTTCCTTCCCCACCTCCTTCCAAACCCTCTCCACCCCACATACCCTCCCTCATCCTTCCCCAACCCATTCCCTCCTCTCCCCACGCCCATAACACCCTCCCTCTTTCTTCTACACCCTTTGTTCCTCCCCTTCTCACCCACACACACCCTCCCTGTTCCTTCCCCATCTCCTTCCAAACCCTCCCCACCCCACATACCCTCGCTCAGCCTTCCCCAACCCTTTCCCTCCTCCCCCACCCCCATACACCCTCCCTCTTCCTTCCCCACCCTTGTTCCTCCCCTCCTCACTCACACACACCCTCCTTCTTTCAGTCCCTACCCTCCTCTCCCCACCCACACCCTGCCTTATCCTCCTCCACCTCCTTCTTTCACCTCCCCTCCCCCACACACCCTCCCTCTTCCTTCCCCACCTTTGTCCCACCTCTCCTCACCCACACACTCCCTCTTCCTTCCCCAACTCCTTCCAACCCCCCATCCCCACACACCCTCTCTCTTTCTTCCCCACCTCCTTCCCTCCTCTCCCCACCCTCCCTCATCCTCCTCCGACTCCTTCCCCACCCTTGTCCCACCTCTCCTCACCCACACACACCTCACTTTTCGTTCCTCACCTCCTTCCTTCACTCCCTCATCCTTTCCCCCACCTCCTTTCATCCTCTTCCCATCCCCACACACACCCTCCCTCTTCCTTCCCTACCTCCTTCCCTACCTCTTTCCCTACCTCCTTCCCACCCACACACACCCTCCCTCATCCTCCCCCACCTCCCTCCATCCTCTCCCCATCCCCACACGCACCCTCCCTCTTCCTTCCCTACCTCCTTCCCTCTCCTTCTCACCGACACATACACTCATTCATCCTCCCCCACCTCCTTCTTCCGATCCCTCCCCTCCTCTTCCCACCAACACACACCCTACCTCATCCTCCTCCACCTCCCCTCCCCCTCACACCCTCTTCCTTCCCCACCTTTGTCCCACCTCTCCTCACCCACACACACATCCCTTTTCATTCCTCAACTCCTCACCTCCTTCCCTCATCCTTCCCCCACCTCCCTCCCTCTCCCTTCCCTACCTCCTTCCCCATCTTTCCCACCCACACACACCCTCCCTCATCCTCCCCCACCTCCTTCTTTCACCTCCCCTCCCCCATCCACACCCTCCCTCTTCCTTCCCCACCCTTGTCCCACCTCTCCTCAACCCACACACACCTCCCTTTTCCTCCCTCACCTCCTTCCCTCACTCCCTCATCCTTCCTCCACCTCCTTCCATCCTCTTCCCATCCCCACACACACCCTCCCCGATCTTCCTTCCCTACCTCCTTCCCTCTCCTTCCCACCCACACACACCCTCCCTCATCCTCCCCCACCTCCTTCGATCCTCTCCCCATCCCCACACACACCCTCCCTCTTCCTTCCCTACCTCCTTCCCTCTCCTTCCCACCAACACACACCCTACCACATCCTCCTCCACCTCCTTCTTTCACCTCCCCTCCCCCACACACCCTCTTCCTTCCCCACCCTTGTCCCACCTCTCCTCAACCCACACACACCTCCCTTTTCCTCCCTCACCTCCTTCCCTCACTCACTCATCCTTCCTCCACCTCCTTTCCCCATCCCCCACACGCTCCCTCTTCCTTCTCCACCTCTGTCCCTCCCCTCCTCCCCCCACACACCATCCTTCCTCCTTCCGTACCTCCTTCCCTCTCCTTCCCACCCACACACACCCTCCCTCATCCTTTCCCCACCTCCTTCTTTCCCCACCCCCACACACTCTCCCTCTTCCTTCCCCATTCTTGTCCCTCCTCTCCTCACCCACACAATTCCCTCCTTTCCTTTCCTCCCCTCCCTACCCCACACACTCTCCCTCTTCCTTCCCACCTCCTTCCACCCCCATCCCCACACACCCTCTCCCTTCCTTCCCCACCTCATTCCCTCCTCTCCCCACCCACACACACCCTCCCTCATCCTCCTCCATTTCCTTTTTTCACCTCCCCTCCCCAACACACCCTCTCCCTTCCTTCCCCACCTCCTTCCATCCTCTCCCCATCCCCACACACACCCTCCCTCTTCCTTCCCTACCTCCTTCCCTCTCCTTCCCACCCACACACACCCTCCCTCAGATATGTTTTGGGTGATGTAAACCAGAATGGGTTATTTCAGCAGACTTTAATGTATAATTTATAAACGCGTGCAAAAAAACTAATCGTTATTAAAGGAGATAATAATAACTAGATGTTGAATTCGTCACTTTTGACGAATTAAGGTTATACATATTGAAATTACGATATGATGATATTGACTTTTCAACGCGTAATTATGATGATGTCATAACATTTACTTGGCATAAATGAATGACACAACATAGGGTAACAATATTAATTCATAACAAAAGGGGAGGGGGGAGCTCTTAAATTGACCAAAATGACTGTAAAATGGCTCTGTACCTGACGTCTTATTTCAAACATATCACACCTTTCCTTTGGCCGATTTTGACCCGGTTTTCAGTATGCTAAAGCTGAGTTTCCTCTACACAATCATTTTTTCGATTTTATTTTACGATTTGAGCACGGGAACAGGTCGTAATTGAAGGTTGAACTTTTTTTTTCTTTATCGTGCACTATGATGACTTTACAAAATCTGATTGGCCAATGTTAAAATTGTAAAAATATGTGCAACTCATACTCTTTCGGAATATGAACAAATATTTGTATATTTCCATGTATCAAAGAAGTTGTGACCGATAAGAGAAGTGCATGTTTGACCCGATTTAGCCAATTTTCACACTCTTTGCGCGATTTCAACTTTAAGCGGTCAATTCGATGACTTTAGAAGATTTACTCGGCATAAAGCAAGTATGAATTCGTATCTACAACTCATAATCTATCCAAATATTCAAATAAAATTGGGTTTTTGTCGACTTTTGAAAAAGTTATGGCCGAATTAAAAAAGCATGTTTTGACCATATTTTGCCAATTATTTGATTTGAACTGTTCGCCCTTAGATGTTAGATGGCGCTGTTCAGACTTAGCCAATTTTCACACTCGTGCGCTTTTTAAATCTTAACGGTCAATATGATGACTTTGTAACATTTACTCGGCATAAATGAGGTATGAATTCGCATCTACAACTCATAATCTTTCCGGATATTCAAAGAAATTTGCGAGTTTGTGGACTTTTTAAAAAGTTATGGCCGGTAAGAGACCAGACTTGGGAAATTTTCACACTCGTGCGCCATTTAATTTTTAACCGTGAATATGATGACTTTATGACATTTACTCGGCATGAATGAGGTATGAATTCGCATCTACAACTCATAATCTATCCGAATATTAAAATAGAAATGGGTTTTTGTGGACTTTTTAAAAAGTTATGCCCGAATAAAAAAATGGTTGTTTTTGAGCATTTTCAGATTTTAAGATCTTTAGACGGGCACGTACGCGCTTGTTACGTGAAGCATGCGCATGCGCATACTCGGAAAAGTTGCCACTCGGTCTGATAATTGTTGGTGCCAAATTTCAAGGGAAATAGAAGATGCATGACTGAGATACATCCATGAATGAAATTTCACAAAATGGCGTCCCGATGACGTCACGAATAGTCGGCGGCACTCAAAAGTTTGGCAGTTCTAAGTTAGACCAAGATCTATCATCTCGCAAAGTTTCAGGACAATAGCTGCACCCGTTATTGAGGTATCCGACGAACAAAATCCTTGTTTTCGTGTCTCTATGCATTGGCATACAGACACAAAAACAATACTAGATGTTGAATTCGTCACATTTGACGAATTAAAGGTTATACATATTGAAATTTCGATATGATGATATTGACTGTTCAACGCGTAATAATGATGATGTCGTAACATTTACTTGGCATAAATAAATTAATGACACAAAATAGGGTAACAATATTAATTTATAACAAAAGGGGAGGGGGAAGCTCTTAAATTGACCAAAATGACTGTAAAATGGCTCTGTACCTGACGTCTTATTTAAACCATATCACACCTTTCCTTTGGCCGATTTTGACCCGGTTTTCACTATGTTAAAGCTGAGTTTCCGCTACACTATCGCGATTTTCGAGTTTATTTCACGATTAGAGCACGGGAACAGGTCGTAATTGAAGGTTGAACTTTTGTTTTCTTTATCGTGCACTATGATGACTTTACAAAATCTGATTGGCCAATGTTAAAATTGTAAAAATATGTGCAACTCATACTCTTTCAGAATATGAAAAAATATTTGTATATATCCCTGTATCAAAGAAGTTGTGACCGATAAGAGAAGTGCATGTTTGACCAGATTTAGCCAATTTTCACACTCTTTGCGCGATTTCAACTTTAAGCGGTCAATTCGTTGACTTTAGAACATTTACTCGGCATAAATGAGGTATGAATTCGTATCTACAACTCATAATCTATCCAAATATTCAAATAAAATTGGGTTTTTGTCGACTTTTGAAAAAGTTATGGCCGAATTAAAAAAGGATGTTTTTACCATATTTGGCCAATTATTTGATTTGAACTGTTCGCCGTTAGATGTTAGATGGCGCTGTTCAGACTTAGCCAATTTTCACACTCGTGCGCTTTTTAAATCTTAACGGTCAATATGATGACTTTGTAACATTTACTCGGCATAAATGAGGTATGAATTCGCATCTACAACTCATAATCTTTCCGGATATTCAAAGAAATTTGCGAGTTTGTGGACTTTTTAAAAAGTTATGGCCGATAAGAGACCAGACTTGGGAAATTTTCACACTCGTGCGCCATTTAATTTTTAACCGTCAATATGATGACTTTATAACATTTACTCGGCATAAATGAGGTATGAATTCGCATCTACAACTCATAATCTATCCGAATATTACAATAGAAATGGGTTTTTGTGGACTTTTTAAAAAGTTATGCCCGAATAAAAAAATGGTTGTTTTTGAGCATTTTCAGATTTTAAGATCTTTAGACGGGCGCGTACGCGCTTGTTACGTGAAGCATGCGCATGCGCATACTCGGAAAAGTTGCCACTCGGTCTGATAATTGTTGGTGCCAAATTTCAAGGGAAATAGAAGATGCATGACTGAGATACATCCATGAATGAAATTTCACAAAATGGCGTCCCGATGACGTCACGAATAGTCGGCGGCACTCAAAAGTTTGGCAGTTCTAAGTTAGACCAAGATCTATCATCTGGCAAAGTTTCAGCACAATAGCTGCACCCGTTATTGAGGTATCCGACGAACAAAATCCTTGTTTTCGTGTCTCTATGCATTGGCATACAGACACAAAAACAATACTAGATGTTGAATTCGTCACATTTGACGAATTAAAGGTTATACATATTGAAATTTCGATATGATGATATTGACTGTTCAACGCGTAATTATGATAATGTCATAACATTTACTTGGCATAAATAAATGACACCAAATAGGGTAACAATATTAATTCATTACATTCAATTGTTATCAAATTGGGGAGTGGGAAGCTCTTAAATTGACCAAAATGACTGTAAAATGGCTCTGTACCTGACGTCTTATTTCAACCATATCACACCTTTCCTTTGGCCGATTTTGACCCGGTTTTCAGTATGCTAAAGCTGAGTTTCCTCTACACAATCATTTTTTTGATTTTATTTTACGATTTGAGCACGGGAACAGGTCGTAATTGAAGGTTGAACTTTTGTTTTACTTTATCGTGCACTATGGAGACTTTACAAAATCTTATTGTCCATTGTTAGGTATTATAAATATGTGCAACTCATACTCTTTCAGAATATGAAAAAATATTTGGATATATCCATGTATCAAAAAAGTTATGACCGATAAGAGAAGGGCATGTTTGACCAGATGTAGCCAATTTTCAAACTCGTGCGCGATTTCAACTTTAACCGTCAATTCGATGACTTTATAACATTTACTCGGCATAAATGAGGTATGAATTCGTATCTACAACTCATAATCTATCTGAATATTAAATAAAATTGGGTGTTTGTGGACTTTTTAAAAAGTTATGGCCGAATACAAAAAGGATGTTTTTACCATATTTTGCCAATTTGCGTGCGCGCGGACATATTTTTGAATTATCCGCCGATAGATGGCGCTATTCTCCACTCCAAATCATGGTCGTAATTGAAGGTTGAACTTTTCTTTTACTTTATCGTGCACTATGGAGACTTTACAAAATCGGATTGGCCATTGTTAGATATGTAAAAATATGTGCAACTCATACTCTTTCAGAATATGTAAAAATATTTGGATATATCCATGTATCAAAGAAGTTGTGACCGTTAAGAGAAGGGCATGTTTGACCAGATTTAGCCAATTCTCACACTCGTGCGCGATTTCAACTTTAACCGTCAATTCGATGACTTTATAACATTTACTCGGCATAAATGAGGTATGAATTCGCATTTACAACTCATACTCTATCCGAATATTAAAAGAAAATTGTGTGTTTATGCACTTTTTAAAAAGTTATGGCCAAATAAAAAAAGTATGTTTTTACCATATTTTGCCAAATTGCAAGCGCGCGTAATTTTGACTTTGACGCGCGCGTACTCCGTTATTATGAGTCAACAATGACTCAAATTGATAGGGTGTGTTGAGGGATCTATAAGGAATGCAAAACATGTGAAAAAACGACAATTTTACTATTCATTCGCGTTACGCGCGCAAATACGCGCGCGCCGACGCGCACGCGCGGAATTTTTTGAAACGCTTAAAATCGTCTAAAACATATAGTAAATTACTCGGGTTGAGGTTTTGAGCATTTTTTGACATTTTTTTTCATTTGACGGACGCTTTCGCGCGCGTTTTCGAGTCTAATTGTACGCGCATGAGCTTAAAAGATGACCATTGACCCGATTAATATTGATGCGAAATTTGAATTGAAATTGATAAATCATGACTGAGATATGATGATTATTAACATTTGACAAAATGGCGTCCTGATGACGTCATAGTAATGTGACGTCACTGAAAAAGTTTGCAGATCTAAGTTAGATCATGATCTATCATCATGTGAAGATTCATGACAATTGATTCATGTGATCTTGAGATATGCGACGAACAAAATTGATGGGAAGAATAAATAAATAATAATAATAATAATAATAACTAGATTTTGAATTCGTCACTTTTGACGAATTAAGGTTATACATATCGATTTATTATGATAAAAGGATGATTCCAAAAATAACTACTCAATCATGATATCAATAATAATAGATTCCCCCCACCCCTGAAAAAAAAAAAAAAAAAAAAAAATATTGCCTTGGATTCGAACCCACGACCCTTTGATCTTGTGTCACAAATTATACCGCGAGACCAACATTAGATCTCTTAACGAAAATGGGAAATCGGGAAAGATACATCAGTGATTGCACACTGCATTTGTCATTGTAACAGTGAATTATTTGACCTTTGAACCTAATTTACATATCCTTAACGCCATTTTCATAATCCGATCTTATCTTATGAACATTTTCCTTTCATTATACCATACATGTGTGCTGAATTTCATGTCCGCGGCGTACGTGGTTATTGAGTATTCATGCTTGATTTATTTCACCTTTAACGGTAAATATGACAATGAAATATGCATTTTCGCGATTTGGTGTTAACTTATGAAATGATGGGCTTGAAAATCCCTATCAACATGCGAAATCTCAAATTGATAACATAATTCCTTCAGCAGTTAAATGTCGATATCATACGTTTTGGCTAACCCTCAATTTGTAACAGATTTGAACTCATATTTCCAATCAAACAATTCATCAGGATCCATTGAACAAAACTAAATGGTGTGAATATATTGCGAATAGAGCAGAACATCAGCTACGATATATCAAAATTTGGGAGTACATTGATGGAGAATAAGTGAGATATGGTCAAAAGTACACTGTGGTCGATTTCAACATTGATTGAAATTGAGTAAAATTCGTATTTTCAACTTTAACCGTCAATACGATGACTTTATAACATTTACTCGGCATAAATGAGGTATGAATTCGTATCTACAACTCATAATCTATCCGAATATTAAAAGAAAATTGGATGTTTGTGGACTTTTAAAAAAGTTATGGCCGAATAAAAAAAGTATGTTTTTACCATATTTTGCCAATTTGCATGCGCGCGTAATTTTGACTTTGACGCGCGCGTACTCCGTTATTATGAGTCAACAATGACTCAAATTGATAGGGTGTGTTGAGGGATCTATAAGGAATGCAAAACATGTGAAAAAAACGACAATGTTACTATTCATTCGCGTTACGCGCGCAAATACGCGCGCGCCGACGCGCACGCGCGAAATTTTTTGAAACGCTTAAAATTGTCTGAAACATATAGTAAATTACTCGGGTTGAGGTTTTGAGCATTTATTGACATTTTTTTTCATTTGACGGACGCGTACGCGCGCGTCTCCGAGTGTAATTGTATGCGCATGAGCTTAAAAGATGACCATTGACCTGATTAATATTGATGCGAAATTTCAAATGAAGTTAATGATGCATGACTGAGATATGATGATTATTGAAATTTGACAAAATGGCGTCCTGATGACGTCATTGTGATGTGACGTCACTGAAAAAGTTAGCAGATCTAAGTTAGATCATGATCTATCACCATGTGAAGATTCATGACAATTGATTCATGTGATCTTGAGATATGCGACGAACAAAATTAGGAAGAAGAATAAATAATAACTAGATGTTGAATTCGTCACTTTTGACGAATTAAGGTTATACATATTGAAATTTCGATATGATGATATTGACTTTTCAACGCGTAATATGATGATGTCATAACATCTACTTGGCATAAATGAATGACACAAAATAGGGTAACAATATTAATTCATAACAAAAGGGGAGGGGGGAGCTCTTAAATTGACCAAAATGACTGTAAAATGGCTCTGTACCTGACGTCTTATTTCAACCATATCACACCTTTCCTTTGGCCGATTTTGACCCGGTTTTCAGTATGCTAAAGCTGAGTTTCCTCTACACAATCATTTTTTCGATTTTATTTTACGATTTGAGCACGGGAACAGGTCGTAATTGAAGGTTGAACTTTTTTTTTCTTTATCGTGCACTATGATGACTTTACCAAATCTGATTGGCCAATGTTAAAATTGTAAAAATATGTGCAACTCATACTCTTTCAGAATATGAACAAATATTTGTATATTTCCATGTATCAAAGAAGTTGTGACCGATAAGAGAAGTGCATGTTTGACCAGATTTAGCCAATTTTCACACTCTTTGCGCGATTTCAACTTTAACCGTCAATTCGATGACTTTATAACATTTACTCGGCATAAATGAGGTATGAATTCGTATCTACAACTCATAATCTATCCGAATATTAAATAAAATTGGGTGTTTGTGGACTTTTTAAAAAGTTATGGCCGAATACAAAAAGGATGTTTTTACCATATTTTGCCAATTTGCGTGCGCGCGGACATATTTTTGAATTATCCGCCGATAGATGGCGCTATTCTCCACTCTAAATCATGGTCGTAATTGAAGGTTGAACTTTTATTTTATTTTATCGTGCACTATGGAGACTTTACAAAATCGGATTGGCCATTGTTAGATATGTAAAAATATGTGCAACTCATACTCTTTCAGAATATGTAAAAATATTAGGATATATCCATGTATCAAAGAAGTTGTGACCGTTAAGAGAAGGGCATGTTTGACCAGATTTAGCCAATTCTCACACTCGTGCGCGATTTCAACTTTAACCGTCAATTCGATGACTTTATAACATTTACTCGGCATAAATGAGGTATGAATTCGCATTTACAACTCATACTCTATCCGAATATTAAAAGAAAATTGTGTGTTTATGCACTTTTTAAAAAGTTATGGCCAAATAAAAAAAGTATGTTTTTACCATATTTTGCCAAATTGCAAGCGCGCGTAATTTTGACTTTGACGCGCGCGTACTCCGTTATTATGAGTCAACAATGACTCAAATTGATAGGGTGTGTTGAGGGATCTATAAGGAATGCAAAACATGTGAAAAAACGACAATTTTACTATTCATTCGCGTTACGCGCGCAAATACGCGCGCGCCGACGCGCACGCGCGGAATTTTTTGAAACGCTTAAAATCGTCTAAAACATATAGTAAATTACTCGGGTTGAGGTTTTGAGCATTTTTTGACATTTTTTTTCATTTGACGGACGCGTACGCGCGCGTTTTCGAGTCTAATTGTACGCGCATGAGCTTAAAAGATGACCATTGACCGGATTAATATTGATGCGAAATTTGAATTGAAATTGATAAATCATGACTGAGATATGATGATTATTAACATTTTACAAAATGGCGTCCTGATGACGTCATAGTAATGTGACGTCACTGAACAAGTTTGCAGATCTAAGTTAGATCATGATCTATCATCATGTGAAGATTCATGACAATTGATTCATGTGATATTGAGATATGCGACGAACAAAATTGATGGGAAGAATAAATAAATAATAATAATAATAATAAAAATTCGAACAAAATCAATAGGTTATACATATGTATATGTATAACCTAATAATAAAAATTCGAACGAAATCAATAGGTTATACATATGTATATGTATAACCTAATAATAATAAAAATTCGAACAAAATCAATAGGTTATACATATGTATATGTATAACCTAACTAGATTTTGAATTCGTCACTTTTGACGAATTAAGGTTATACATATCGATTTATTATGATAAAAGGATGATTCCAAAAATAACTACTCAATCATATAAATAATATCACATACTCCCCCCCCCCCCCCCCCCCTAATAAAAAGTAAAAAGAAGAAAAAAGAAATTAAACAAATATTGTCTTGGATTCGAACCCACGACCTTTAGATCTTGCGTCACAACTTGTTCCACGAGACCAACATTAGATCTCTTAACGAAAATGGGAAATCGGGAACGATATATCAGTGATTGCACACTGCATGTGTCATTGTAACAGTGAATTATTTGACCTTTGAACCTAATTTACATATCATTAACGCCATTTTCATAATCCGATCTTATCTTATGAAAATTGTTCCTTTCATTATATTCTACATGTGTGCTGAATTTCATGTCCGCGGCGTACGTGGTTATTGAGTATTCATGCTTGATTTATTTGACCTTTAACGGTAAATATGACAATGAAATATGCATTTTCGCGATTTGGTATTAACTTATAAAATGATGGGCTTGCAAATCCCTATCTACATGCGAAATCACAAATTGATAGCATAATTCCTTCAGCAGTTATAGGTCGATAACATACGTTTTGGCTAAACCTCAATTTGTAACAGATTTGAACTCTTATTTCCAATCAAACAATTCATCAGGATCTAGTGAACATAACTAAATGGTGTGAATAGATCGCGAATAGAGCAGGACCTCAGCTACGATATATCAAAATTGGGGAGAAAATTGACGGAGAATAAGCGAGATATGGTCAATAGTCCGCTGTGATCGATTTCAACATTGACTGAAATTTATTAAAATTCGCATTTTCAACTTTAACCGTCAATATGATGACTTTATAACATTTACTCGGCATAAATGAGGTATGAATTCGTATCTACAACTCATAATCTATCCGAATATTAAAAGAAAATTGGATGTTTGTGGACTTTAAAAAAAGTTATGGCCGAATAAAATTTTTTTGTTTTTACCATATTTTGCCAATTTGCATGCGCGCGTAATTTTGACTTTGACGCGCGCGTACTCCGTTATTATGAGTCAACAATGACTCAAATTGATAGGGTGTGTTGAGGGATCTATAAGGAATGCAAAACATGTGAAAAAACGACAATTTTACTATTCATTCGCGTTACGCGCGCAAATACGCGCGCGCCGACGCGCACGCGCGGAATTTTTTGAAACGCTTAAAATTGTCTGAAACATATAGTAAATTACTCGGGTTGAGGTTTTGAGCATTTTTTGACATTTTTTTTCATTTGACGGACGCGTACGCGCGCGTCTCCGAGTGTAATTGTACGCGCATGAGCTTAAAAGATGACCATTGACCTGATTAATGTTAATGCGAAATTTGAATTGAAATTGATATTTCATGACTGAGATATGATGATTATTAACATTTTACAAAATGGCGTCCTGATGACGTCACAGTCATGTGACGTCACTGAAAAAGTGGGCAGTTCTAAGTTAGAACATGATCTATCATCATGTGAAGATTCATGACATTTGATTCATGTGATCTTGAGATAATCGACGAACAAAAGTGATGGGGAGAATAAATAATAATAAAAGATCGAACGAAATCAATAGGTTATACATATGTATATGTATAACCTAACTAGATGTTGAATTCGTCACATTTGACGAATTTAAGGTTATACATATTGAAATGTCGATATGATGATAATGACTTTTCAACGCGTAATTATGATGATGTCATAACATTGACTTGGCATAAATGAATGACACCAAATGGGGTAACAATATTCATTCATAACAAAAGGGGGAGGGGGGAGCTCTTAAATTGACCAAAATGACTGTAAAATGGCTCTGTACCTGACGTCTTATTTCAACCATATCACACCTTTCCTTTGGCCGATTTTGACCCGGTTTTCAGTATGTTAAAGCTGAGTTTCCTCTACACAAACATTTTTTCGATTTTATTTCACGATTTGAGCACGGGAACAGGTCGTAATTGAAGGTTGAACTTTTTTTTTCTTTATCGTGCACAATGAAGACTTTACAAAATCTGATTGGCCAATGTTAAAATTGTAAAAATATGTGCAACTCATACTCTTTCAGAATATGAAAAAAATATTTGTATATTTCCATGTATCAAAGAAGTTGTGACCGATAAGAGAAGTGCATGTTTGACCAGATTTAGCCAATTTTCACACTCTTTGCGCGATTTCAACTTTAACCGGTCAATTCGATGACTTTAGAAGATTTACTCGGCATAAAGCAAGTATGAATTCGTATCTACAACTCATAATCTATCCAAATATTGAAATAAAATTGGGTTTTTGTCGACTTTTGAAAAAGTTATGGCCGAATTAAAAAAGGATGTTTTGACCATATTTTGCCAATTATTGGTTTAGAACTGTTCGCCCTTAGATGTTAGATGGCGCTGTTCAGACTTAGCCAATTTTCACACTCGTGCGCTTTTTAAATCTTAACGGTCAATATGATGACTTTGTAACATTTACTGGGCATAAATGAGGTATGAATTCGCATCTACAACTCATAATCTTTCCGGATATTCAAAGAAAATTGGATGTTTGTGGACTTTTTAAAAAGTTATGGCCGATAAGAGACCAGACTTGGGAAATTTTCACACTCGTGCGCTATTTAATTTTTAACCGTCAATATGATGACTTTATAACATTTACTCGGCATAAATGAGGTATGAATTCGTATCTACACCTCATAATCTATCCGAATATTAAAAGAAAGTTGGGTTTTTGTGGACTTTTAAAAAAGTTATGCCCGAATAAAAAAATGGTTGTTTTTGAGCATTTTCATATTTTAAGATCCTTAGACGGGCGCGTACGCGCTTGTTACGTAGCGCATGCGCATGCGCATAATCGGAAAAGTTGCCACTCGGCGTGATAATTATTGGTGCTAAATTTAAAGGGAAATACAAGATGCATGACTGAGATACATCCATGAATGAAATTTCACAAAATGGCGTCCCGTTGACGTCACGAATAGTCGGCGGCACTCAAAAGTTTGGCAGTTCTAAGTTAGACCAAGATCTATCATCTGGCAAAGTTTCAGGACAATAGCTGCACCCGTTATTGAGGTATCCGACGAACAAAATCCTTGTTTTCGTGTCTCTATGCATTGGCATACAGACACAAAAACAATACTAGATTTTGAATTCGTCACTTTTGACGAATTAAGGTTATACATATCGAATTCTTATGATAAAAGCATTATTCCAAAAATAAAAACTCAATCATCATATAAATAATATCACATACTCCCCCCGGGCCCCCCTAATAAAAAGTAAAAAAGAAGAAAAATTAAATTAACAAAATATTGTCTTGGATTCGAACCAACGACCCTTAGATCTTGCGTCACAACTTGTTCCACGAGACCAACATTAGATCTCTTAACGAAAATGGGAAATCGGGAACGATATATCAGTGATTGCACACTGCATTTGTCATTGTAACAGTGAATTATTTGACCTTTGAACCTAATTTACATTTCCTTAACGCCATTTTCATAATCCGTTATTATCTTATGAAAATTGTTCCTTTCATTATAACCTACATGTGTGCTGAATTTCATGTCCACGGCGTACGTGGTTATTCATGCTTGATTTATTTGACCTTTGACGGTAAATATGGCGATGAAATATGCATTTTCGCGATTTGGTGTTAACTTATGAAATGTTGGGCTTGCAAGTCCCTATCTACATGTGAAGTTTCACATTGGTAGCATAATTCTTTCAGCAGTTATAGGTCGAAAGCATACGTTTTAGCTAACCCTCAATTTTTAACAGATTTGGACTCTCATTTCCAATCAAACAATTCATCAGAATCCAGTGAACAAAACTAAATGGTGTCAATAGATTGCGAATAGAGCAGGACATCAGCTACGATATATCAAAATTTGGGAGTACATTGATGGAGAATAAGCGAGATATGGTCAAAAGTACACTGTGATCGATTTCAACATTGATTGAAAGTGATTAAAATTCGCATTTTCAACTTTAACCGTCAATATCATGACTTTATAACATTTACTCGGCATAAATGAGGTATGAATTCGTATCTACAACTCATAATCTATCCGAATATTAAAAGAAAATTGGATGTTTGTGGACTTTTTAAAAAGTTATGGCCGAATAAAAAAAGGATGTTTTTACCATATTTTGCCAATTTGCGTGCGCGCGTAATTTTGACTTTGACGCGCGCGTACTCCGTTATTATGAGTCAACAATAATTCAAATTGATAGGGTGTGTTGAGGGGATCTATAAGGAATGCAAAACATGTGAAAAAACGACAATTTTACTATTCATTCGCGTTACGCGCGCAAATACGCGCGCGCCGACGCGCACGCGCGGAATTTTTTGAAACGCTTAAAATTGTCTGAAACATATAGTAAATTACTCGGGTTGGGGTTTTGAACATTTTTAATTTTTTTTTTCACTTGACGGACGCGTACGCGCGCGTCTCCGAGTGTGAGCGCACGCGCATGAGCTTAAAAAATGACGATTGAACTGATTGATATTGATGCGAAATTTGAAGTGAAATTAATGATGCATGACTGAGTTATGATGATTATTGAAATTTGACAAAATGGCGTCCTGATGACGTCATAGTGATGTGACGTCACTGAAAAGTTTCACTGCACTAAGTTAGACCATGATCTATCATCATGTGAATATTCATGATAATTGATTCATCTGATCGTGAGATATGCGACGCACAAAATTAGGAAGAATAAATAAAAAAAATAAAAATAAAAATAAAAAAAATAAAAATCTTGACGAAATCAATAGGTGATACATATGTATATGTATAACCTAACTAGATGTTGAATTCGTCACGTTTGACGAATTAAGGTTATACATATTGAAATTTCGATATGATGATATTGACTTTTCAACGCGTAATATGATAATGTAATAACATTTACTTGGCATAAATGAATGACACAAAATAGGGCAACAATATTAATTCATTACATTCAATTGTTATCAAATTGGGGAGTGGGAAGCTCTTAAATTTACCAAAATGACTGTAAAATGGCTCTGTACCTGACGTCTTATTTCAACCATATCACACCTTTCCTTTGGCCGATTTTGACCCGGTTTTCAGTATGTTAAAGCTGAGTTTCCGCTACACTATCGCGATTTTCGAGTTTATTTCACGATTAGAGCACGGGAACAGGTCGTAATTGAAGGTTGAACTTTTTTTAAACTTTATCGTGCACAATAATGACTTTACAAAATCTGATTGGCCAATGTTAAATTTGTAAAAATATGTGCAACTCATACTCTTTCAGAATATGAAAAAATATTATAAGGATGTTTTACCATATTTTGCCAATTTGCGTGCGCGCGGACAGATTTTTGAATTATCCGCCGATAGATGGCGCTATTCTACACTCCAAATCATGGTCGTAATTGAAGGTTGAACTTTTCTTTTACTTTATCGTGCACTATGGAGACTTTACAAAATCGGATTGTCCATTATTAGGTATGTAAAAATATGTGCAACTCATACTCTTTCAGAATATGAAAAAATATTTGGATATATCCATGTATCAACGAAGTTATGACCGATAAGAGAAGGGCATGTTTGACCAGATTTAGCCAATTTTCACACTCGTGCGCGATTTCAACTTTAACCGTCAATTCAATGACTTTATAACATTTACTCGGCATAAATGAGGTATGAATTCGTATCTACAACTCATAATCTATCCGAATATTAAAAGAAAATTGGGTGTTTGTGGACTTTTAAAAAAGTTATGGCCGAATAAAAAAAGTATGTTTTTACCATATTTTGCCAATTTGCGTGCGCGCGTAATTTTGACTTTGACGCGCGCGTACTCCGTTATTATTAGTCAACAATGACTCAAATTGATAGGGTGTGTTGAGGGATCTATAAGGAATGCAAAACATGTGAAAAAACGACAATTTTACTATTCATTCGCGTTACGCGCGCAAATACGCGCGCGCCGACGCGCACGCGCGGAATTTTTTGAAACGCTTAAAATTGTCTGAAACATATAGTAAATTACTCGGGTTGAGGTTTTGAGCATTTTTTGACATTTTTTTTCATTTGACGGACGCGTACGCGCGCGTCTCCGAGTGTAATTGTACGCGCATGAGCTTAAAAGATGACCATTGACCTGATTAATGTTAATGCGAAATTTCAATTGAAATTGATATTTCATGACTGAGATATGATGATTATTAACATTTTACAAAATGGCGTCCTGATGACGTCACAGTCATGTGACGTCACTGAAAAAGTGGGCAGTTCTAAGTTAGAACATGATCTATCATCATGTGAAGATTCATGATATTTGATTCATGTGATCTTGAGATAATCGACGAACAAAAGTGATGGGGAGAATAATAAAAATCTTGACGAAATCAATAGGTTATACATATGTATATGTATAACCTAATTATATAGGCTACAGCTCGTATAAAAATCGTAGGTTACGCGGAAGTAGGTTTTTCGAGTTAGCATACTTAGAGAATAGGGTTTAGTTGTCAGGTTAGATTCAGATGATGCACGTGAGCATCCCTCACTAACCCTGAAGAAATTTCTTTTTAAAGATACATGTAATTATTTAAAAATCAGGACATCAAATTTTCAAAAAACTGCAGTTGGCTAGTAATGTTCCATGAACACATATCATCTAAAAACTTCGGTACAACAACAAAAAGTAGGGCTTGCTCCGATTTTGAATTTTAAAAATGTAAAACTAAGAAGACATCTTCGTGAGCATTCTCTCTAAATGTCAGACATTTCCGATCATTTTTGAAAAAGTTATGACCATTTTCTGAATTATCAATTTTTGAAAATTGTCAAAATTGTCAAAAAATCACGAAATATCTTGTTTCTGGAATTTCTCCAGAACCAAATGACCAATCGTCACAAAACTTGGTATATCTATGTACCTTGATAGGCCAAGGATGTGTTGTGATTTTAGGGTCATGAGGTCAAAGTTCAAAGGTCACAAGTCAAATTTTCACGAAATGTACCTTTTGCGTCTATACAAATGAAGGCGGATGCATGTGCTCCAAGTTAAGTTATTTTCTCAGTCAATTACTTGAATTATGTCATTACTTCTACATATTTCCGTTAATTATGAGTTGCTGGTCATTTCTATATGTCTCATTTAGTGACTTCTTCATTTTCAAGAAAGACATTTACAAGCTAATACAGGGTATTTTTCACGCTAATTTTAATGTCGAGAAGCATTTCAAAGTTACGTCGTAGCGGGAGTATTCAATATTAATCCGCGCAACGCAATTAACATTGTTTTCTATGAAGCATGATATCCTCTTAACCACTGGCAATCACAGCAAACTTACAAGCCGCCGCGATGATAAACTAGTACAAAGCTAGCCAATTAATATTATAGCTAGCTACACCACTCACACAAACTATTTTATACATGATCGGGTTATATTAGTGTGATCTTTTCTGACAGATTGACAGTTTGAGGACACGTTCGCATTACTCGATCATCAACCAATCACAGTAGAGAAATCAGCCACGCCCACTACATGCCTGACGATTGACGATTGTAAATATTTATCTATGACCCTTGATGTCCAGAAAATGTTCATCTTTTTTGAAAGGTCTTTTCTCAATATAGGCCTACGAGCATAAACGAAAGAATAATAAATTATTTATGTATATAACCAGCGATTGAAATTGATGCGTGTTACTAATGACTAAATTGTGTGGTCTTTGTGTTAAATTGATCGACGAAAGACGAAATTGAAGTTAGGATTTCCGCTCTGGTGGTTCCTCGGGACGAATTTGAATTACAAATTAATGAAATTGAATGACAAAAGTGTTAAAATGAATGGGAAAACCTATATTAAAAAGCCTTTTTTGTTTTCATTGATATTTTTTTCTTCATTCCTTACATACAAACAATAACAAAGTATTGAACACATAACTTTTTTTAATCAGCAGATCAACATAAAAATAATATTATTATACAGCGTTTGATTTTACATACAGATCAAATACAATTAACTTTTACATAATAATTGTAACATTTCAATTATTACAAAATAATTGACAATAATAAACATCAGCATGAATGAAGAATTACAATTTAAAACACTTTCAATTTAAATACAATTTTCCGTTAATAATTATTTATATTATTTCATAATTACAATTTAATTACAATAAAATAAACAACACTATATACGAATGAGTGAACAATGAACAATACGTTAGTCAGGTGCTATAAGCTTGCAAGATTTTATCATTCTAAACGATTATTTTGTTCATACAAAATTATGCATGACTGTGATGTTTGTTGAAATAATTATGATTAGAGAAATCATCAACAAAAAACATATTTTTAACATTTTATGAAAAGGTGTAGGCATTTTTCATTTTTTTAAAATCTTTGAATACATACAATTATGTGGGCGCCGTAATTATTTATTCCGATCGGATACATTCAGTTTACACCAATTATCTTGAGATCAGCGGATTGTCCTATACTAGAGCTAGTCCTGCGCTAGGCCTAGGTGAAGCCAACCCCCCGCCACCGCCCTCCGTTTCTCCCCTCTTTCTACACGCCCCCCCCCGCCCCCCCCCCCCCCAACCTGCACGCCGGCCGCGCGCGAGCGCGCGCAGACAAGCTCTAGCATATAGCTGTATATAGCGCATGCAAGCGCGCGCGCAGCTAGTGTACGGCTGGTGTACCGTACCGCACGCACGCACACGTAACACCTATTGATAATTTGTCGAGAGGTCTGTAACCCAGATGATGATCTTATATTATCATGCCTGCTTTCCGAATCTTGATCCTTATGTTATCGAGTCTGTTTTGAAAAACAGGTGGCATGCACGCGTGGCCGGCCGGTACGTATACTCCCTGATTGTACGTACCTAGTATCCATCCCCTCAGACGGTACTTTACTGAGTACCTCGTCATCCAGGTGATAGGTGACAACATCTAAACAATATATTACCGTGTACTTTTTGTCGCTTTTTACCATTCTTAACTGTGTGCCTTCTGTGTATTAGGTGCACTTTTAGTAGTCCATCCCTCCAAAAATGTCAAAAAAATGAGATTTCAGACAAATTAGATTTTATTGGAAAACGCATCACTACACTACAACATGTGTTTATGGGTCTGCATACGAATACTACCTCTTGTCTAGGACGAATGCATCGTCCGTGAATCTATTATCTCCGAGCGTACGCGTGAATAGAATTTGCGCACTACCAAAAGTTTGGCGCAATAATGGTCCCGTTAGGTAATTAATTGCATTTTATATGAATTACACAACCCTTTGCAAAGTGCTGTGCATCTATTCGATATCTGACAACGGTACCAGAACATTGACTTATGTGTTGTTCTTTGCCTGATGTTTCCCTTAAAGACATTGTCATTTCGATTTTAAACATCACTTCTCATAGATAATATATAATGTAATCCACATAATTATTAAGACATTTCCGCAGTAAAATAAAATATAAATTGGTAATAATGAGGGCATTTGATGTGATTACCCAATATAACGAAATCAATGCTAATTTTTTCTCAAGAACTACACAGTAAAAAATAAATAGCAGCCCCCATGAACTGTCAAACATAAAGGCATTCTATAACTCAATGATATTTTGAACAAAGTGTAATACTAACCCCATGGCAATGCTCATCCCATAGACATCATCCGAACGAAATCCTTCCAGGTATGACCGCAGTCTGCCGTTGTCTGCTGCACCACATGACGTGATACTGTAGTATGCGTATCAACAGAAATGGGAGTAAAATACTATGTGATCAGCGACTGGCTCTATTTTGAGTGATTTTAAACTGTCCATGATAAAACATTATGAATTATAAAAATGAGGGGTAATACCATAGATTTCACCTAGTACAATCCATGTTAATACCATGAGTGAAGGGTTAATAAGAGATAGGATGTAGAAAGATCTACACCGGGCTCTTACATGTGTTTAGAGTAAATTATTTCAGTAATCCGGTGTGTAATTTTGGTTAATTTTGATGGACAGGATTTTAACCCTTCACGTGCCAGGGATTGTAATGCTCTGTTAAGTGTCATATATTGCCTAAAATGACATTTGAGACTTCAATCCTAGAATAAATCATGGTAAGATATGTCCGAATGATGTGTGAAAGTTTCATTGAAAAGGAACACTGCTTTCCTGGTTCGAAAAGCGAAAGTATGCGTCAGCTTTAACAACAGACATTTATGAGGTTCATGACCGTTAAATAACGCTTTGCAGCTGCATGATAGATATCGTCATACTAAAAGGGCATTTGACAAAATCTAACCCTATTTTATCGTTCTCTTACCATAAGCTAAACAACACGGTAGAAGAGAGACAAGGAAGCTCCAAGTAATTTTTCGTGGAGTTAGCCACTTTACAGGCATCCCTTCAAGATATGATCATGTGAAAAACATTATGACTGTTTGGGCCCAGTGTAAAGTGATGTATTATGGGTCTCAGCAACATATAAGACAGCACAGTGCGAAATAAAGGCAGATGAGTGAGCATCAGACTTTCACCTTGTATCAGTGAAACACGAAACAGAGGTAAAAGCAATGAAATAATTAATTTAAAGGGTTCATACGATTAGTTTATGATAACAAATGTTTGTTTTCTTAATAAAATAAAAGATCATTGCGAGTTTTTCAAAATGTTAGACATTATATTTAAATGAACATTTGTGCTTACAAAGTTGACAAGAAATGTAAAATAAATTCCCAAGAATCCTAGGCCATTTCTTAACTGCGGGAAACGTAGTGATATTATTATTACTAAACAAACATTAACTTTATAGTTAGCTAAATTATAAACAAACTTATGATTAATATGCATTGTATCATAATTGTTTACGAATATTGCAACAATGTGATTTCGTTTTGTCGGATTGTAGTATATTTTCATCGTATGATCTATGGTCGTTAGTACATCAGTATGTTACCTTCGAAATAGGATTTCCGTGCATGCCATAAAACCTTCATATTACTCTATTGAGTCTCAATAGTATTATAATCCTTGTTTCATGCAAACAATACACGCTGAGAATGTACAGCTTGCAGACCTTTCATCGGTTAACATAAGCGTGCTTACCTAATTTGCAGTATGGAGCGGACCGACCTGCACGCATCCAAGAGTCTAATGATGCTCTCCTCATCGATGCGCAGCTCAGATAGCTTGATTTTCAGAAGGCACGTAGTGCCTCGCACTAAATCACTCAGCCTTATCATGGCATCGGCTGATACCGTGCCTGTATTCTCAGTCATACCAGACAGATGTATGCACTGCACATCCCTTCCTCCAGTTTGGGCGAGACCGGCCATTACCTCGTCAATTTCCTTCTCTGTGTCATCACAGACACTGAAAAAGAGTGCTTCCAAACCAGGGAGGGACTCGATAACACCACGAAGGCTTTCCGCTGTGAGATCCGATATTTTCAGCTCCAGGACGGATGGGAGGCCTACGCTGGTCGGAGGGAGAGGGATTGATGACATCCTGATTACAAGCGTGATGAGTGAGGTGAAAGAACGAAGGATAGACCACAGTCTTAGAGACAGATCTTCATCAAGATTGCTGAGTCCAATGGAAATCATACGAATCTAAATGGAAATTAAATTAAAAAAAAGTTAATTGCTCAATAGTACCAAAAACTCAGATTAAAATTAAAATTTGTTAAATTCAAATTTAAAATTTAAAATTTAAAATTTCGTTTTATTTCATTTTTTTCAGAACACAATATAACAAAATATTGATTTACAATTCAGTACATAATATAATATAACAAAATTAGCCTATACAGCAATATAATACATTATACAATAACATATAGAAATACATTTTAAGCAAACAAAATAAGCAATCCTTTTTTTTCTTTCTTTTTTTTTATATCATTGACTGTAAAAAATGGAGGGATCCACTGAAAAGCCTTGCTTGTAAATTGTGGATCCCTCAAAAAAAAAAAATAAGCACAACTGGCAATTACAATAATACATGAAAGAAAAAAAGTAGTTATATTGAAATTCTGTTATGGAAGCCTATTACGAATCAGGACAATGAAAAGACAAGACAATACACAATACTACCTACAAGACACACGCATACGTATACAGCCTGCTGTACCATTGAATACATTAATAGAAATAAGAGTGAAGAAAAGCAAAGAGGACAAATAGGACAGGACCGGGACTATATAAGGTCAACTGTTATACTGCTGGATAACTAAACTTGGCTACAAGGGTTAAAAAGAAGAAGAATAAATTCAAGTGAAAGGATAATGACTAATTCATTTGTAGCAAGTAAATAAAGAAAAATAAATAAAGAAAATACATCAGTTTAGCTGCGTATTATAATAATTAAAGAGAAACAATTTTAGTCTGCTTTTGAATGAGTTCAAAGATAAAGCACTTTTAAAGGGTACCACCACCCCAAATTAATATTCTTATTATAGAAAGCTACCATCTTTAGTATTCCATTCTTTCAACAAGTTCCCAAAAATATGTTTTCAGAAAAAAATATATAATTTGAAAACGCATCACCATTCTCAACCATGCGTTCATGCGGTCTGAATTGCGTAGACTATATGCGCGCAGAGCCAGAGCGCATGTGTCTGTGTGTTTGCTTGTGGGTTTGTGGGTGTGTGTGTGTGTGTGTGCGCGCGCGCGCGTGTGTTAATGTGTGTTTGTGTATGGGCGGCTGATTTTGTGTCATTGTTATAATTTCAGCATGGACCTAGTAAGGTCCATGTTTTAGGTAAGTGATTGTCAAACGAATCTAGTGCGCGGGGAACAATTTTACGCCCTCGGTCGGTGGAGTTCCAAGAACAGCCGTTTTCCAATCTTTTAAAAAAGATTGGAAAAGCAATCTTGAGCCTGACTGCACGTGGTGGATTTTGGTACTGAAAACATTTGGGTGAAATAGATTGCGGTCATTTCGAGTGGATTTTTTTTTGAGACAACACGTAACGGGACTCTCTTTTTATATACAGTCCAAAGGCTTGCATGACGTAACTCTTAGCTTTGCTAGAGTGTTGTAGACGGGGTCGTCAATCCCAAAACGTGCGGTGCATCATAACCATTTTCGGTGCTGGCGCGCCTACTAAAGGCACTACCGCATGTTTGCGTATCGACATACTATGCTTTGATGTTCCGGGCGGCCTTTTTGCTAGCATTTTTAGTATTTTCTCGAGTTGGCGAATTCACTGTGAAATCCCGTGGCCACGTCCCAACGCTTAGTTTGGGCGATGTGCAAGTGATTCGCCAGGGGGACGGGATTAAGTTGCATATTTGTGCATCAAAAACCGACCAGAGAGGCGCCGGCTGTTACATCGTGTTGCGTAGTAACGGTCTAACATCATGCCCGGTGCAAGCTACGATAGAGTATATTGCAGCAAGGCCGCGTAGCGGGGATGCGTTTTTTGTGAAGTTTGATAGGGCTGCCCTGGTCCGCCACGATTTTAATTTGGCTTTGAAGCGCTGTATAGAATATGTGGATTTGCCCGTTCGATTATTTGCGTCCCATTCCTTTCGTATTGGAGCGGCCACGTCAGCAGCATTGATGGGTATCCCCGAGGGGCATATTCAGTGCATGGGGCGATGGGTTTCTGATAGTTATAGGAGGTATATTCGTTTGGATAAGGTAATTTTGTAATTTGAGGGCAGAGATGGTCTGTACTATGGGCCCTCAGTTGGTGGACTATAAAGAGAACGTGGGAGATAAGAACCCCACCCCGTCCAACCCTCCCCCCTGGAAAGTAGTTATACCCATCTTGCCTTATGTTAACCCCCGCCCCCCCCCCCCCCCCCCCCGCTCAATTGTTCCCCCGCCCACAATCGGAGATACTTCGCTTCTCGTTCTCTTCTGTTTGTTCTATCATTCGCAGTTTGATGCTCAAGTGGACAGACCGGACACCGGGGAGACGCTCAACCCGCGTTCATCATGCGGCTGTTGAGTCGAGAGAGGCGGTACTTAGGGGACATTTGGACTGGATCACGCTAAATGTCGGAGTCCCAACACCCACCGCGATCGAACACAATATCCTTTAGTCTAAACTCTTATGAAGCTGTCCAGCACCTGCCAATGTTAAGCCCCAACTACCCCCCCCCCCCCCCCCCCCTTCATAGGAGCAAGGGAAATGTACTTTCGCAGGGCCTACCGCTGCTCAGGATATGTTACAGAGTAGTCAACACTAATTTAACGTTGAGGTAGGTGGGGGTGGGGCATAAATGCTGGCAATCCCTTCTCCCCTCCCTTATAAGTATACACGTATATAGTGTGTTGTTGATGTTGGACACATACTAAACGGGATGGGGGGGGGGGGGGGGGGGCAGCCATGGAATCGATGAGAGAGTTAATTATCTCGCATAGGCGGATGTTGTGAATGTAATTAATAGCCTATTACTGGCGGTGGGCTTTTAGCACCTTGGCGGGAATATTTATTTGTGGACCGCCCTGATAGGCTAATTAATTAGTCAATATTATTATTATGGGTAAAAGATAATTCGATGCGTCTTGAGATTAAGCCGGGAGTAAGTCATTTATTGATTTGGGATGTATAGCGAGACAGGTCAGGCGAGTTCCGCGACGATGGAATTTGGTTATAGATTTTTAAACCACCAGATACGCAATATTGGGAGTCGAATTTTATTTATTCGTGAAATTTGTCATATGTGAAACACATAGTAATAATTTGTTTCAACCATTCTTACTTTTAAAAAATGAGCATGTGTTGTTCAGTAAGCTTTTACAAATATCTTTATCGAAAAGCGTAAGCATTACTACTTACAATTACCCTTATACATTTATTCTCACCTGTTTTCTTATCTCTTCTGGCAGTCTGCTCAGTCCTAGTATCTTGTTAGCATAGCAGTCGTTGATGTCGAGGTCCTCTTCGCTGAAGCGTGAATTTATTATCCCGTGCATTCTCTCTTCTTCGGGAACTTTCTCTTGACGTTTAACAGGTAGTTCGCCCAATAATTCTACTAAATGGTGATGATGCATCCTCATTGCAGTATACGATGCCGGTTTCCTAGCCAATGTTAGAACGTGGTCCACAATGGGGACGATTGATTTCCCTTCAGAGCCAACAGCAAATCGCAATGCGTTTTCAAACCTCGGAACCCTGTTGTCACTTAATGAACTCAATAATGCGATTTGTTTTTGCCGGTCTAATGTACCAAAATAAGACCCTGCAAGATATTCCTGTATTAAAGTATGCATGAATTCACTCGGAGTTATGAATACATCATCCGATTCGCCTGACTCATCTATTAAGATCTCTGTTTTTAGAATACCCAATTCAATCGCAAAACGCATTTCATCGTGACACTCTTTAAAGTCTTCTTGCGAAAAAACTACCTTTTGGGGGTCATTTTCTAGGCATTCTAAGGCAACCTTCCCTATTTCTCGCCGTAACCGTTTCATCTGTGCCTCATAGTCACCTCTTTTGTCTGCGCCACCTGCTTTTTGTTTGGCTAGAGCATGATGCAAAATATATTTCAACAAACTATTTATGATGCTGGTTACAGTTATTGTCCCCTCGATCATGGCGAGATAACCGGTTGTCCACAAAGTACAAATGACCATGCAAAAGAATGGATTCTGAACCATGAAAGCGATGTTACGACGAGTAATCTCTTTTTTGAAACCAACGGTCTTCGATAGATCATGATTAAAAAAAAGATTGATGTAAACTCCGGATTCATCCGTAGAGAATCCCTCGAGCTTAAACATAGCGAAGCTCTTGGGAATATCTATGTTAGTGAAGTCGTCTTTTCGATCAGAACGACTTGAAACTAGAACGCGACATTTAGCTAAATGATCACCCCGAATTACTTCGATGAGACTGGACGTACGTCCAGTTGCATCGTTCACAATACTTCCACTAAACTCGTTATAGCCGTCAATAAGAATGAGACACTTCTCCTCATTCTCCTCTATCAGCTGCTCAATATCTTCTGGCATGACATTGGCAAATTTCCTTTGAGGTTTCAGAAGTTGTGATTTGATGGCTTGTCCAAGCGATGTACTTTTATCCAACTGTCTTAATTTTAAGGCAAACAAAAGAGATACATCTCGAAGGGGAGATGTTGGCACCCCTGTTGCCCAGTCATGCGATAGTTTATCAATCGCCGTGGTTTTCCCTTGACCCGCCGGCCCTATCAGGAGTAAACGACATGGCAACTCACCGTTGGCCTTGGTTTGGAATAAGCCATTGATGGAATCTTTCACTGGTACACGTTTTTCTTCGACACCTCGTGGCCCTTTGTCAATATAGTTCAATGTTATTGGGGTATATAGGTCTGCAAATTCAGTGGCAGTATCCCTGTCCCACGGCTTTAGCTGGATTTTCTTATCCTTGTACTGGTCTTTAAGAACGTCCCTGCACGTCTCAATGTTGAGTGTTCGCTTGTTTCCTGTCACAAGAAATGTAGAGCAAAATGTAAACAATATAACCTCTCTATCATTGACAAAACAATGTAATTCTCTATTCAAGGATCATCTCAGTATGTGTCCACTATTATTATGCCTAAGTATTTCATTGAGTAATATTATACAAACGTTCATGTAGAAGCGCATATCTCTTTAATGCATTTAAATACCGCGATCTGTGTCCAGACGTAGGACGCTTACCGATACCTTGAATACAATTTGAATATGAATGATGATAAATATTTATGATGATAAATAAGGAATTTCCAGGAAGCTGGTGTTTGTAATATATGATTGCATCAAAACAGGCTTGGTACGAACAGTCACGTCACGTTCACGTTCACGTCACGTGAAGGTTCTGTACCTTTTGTGAAACAGGTCACCCAAATCTACGAAGTGTTGGGTTACGTGACCCAACTGTTTGTAGATATACTATTAGTTGGGTTCACTATGTATAGATTTTAACTTTCGTTGGATTTTTTTGGAGAATCTGAAAACTATAAATTTTTGGAAACGTTATAGTATAAGCAATCAGAAAACCAATGTTTCCATTTGCCCCTAGTCCTTTATGGCCGCCATCTTGGATTTTTCAAAATGGCCGCCATAAAAAGGGTTTTCGTCAATATCCCAGCTACAAAATAACCTAGAAATTTGATTTTGACAGCTAAACCACCATTTTCGGGCCCATATAATCCAATGGTAATCAGAAAAATAATGTTTCCATATGCCCTGATGCCTATATGGCCGCAATCTTGGATTTTTTCAAAATGACCGCCGTAAAAAGGGGTTTCGTCAATATCCCAGCTACTAAATAAGCTAGAAATTTGATTTTGACAGCTAAACCACCATTTTCAGGGCTAAAGAATCCAATGGTAATCAGAAAAATAATGTTTCCATTTTCCCTGATACCTATATGGCCGCCATCTTGGATTATTTTTTTAAAATGGCCGCCGTAAAAAGGGTTTTCGTCAATATCCCAGCTACTAAATAACCTAGAAATTTGATTTTGACAGCTTACCACCATTTTCAGGGCCAAGGAATCCAATGGTAATCAGAAAAATAATGTGTCCATTTTCCCTGATACCTATATGGCCGCCATCTTGGATTTTTTTTCAAAATGGCCGCCGTAAAAAGGGTTTTTGTCAATATCCCAGCTACTAAATAACCTAGAAATTTGATTTTGACAGCTAACCACCATTTTCAGGGCCAAGGAATCCAATGGTAATCAGAAAAATAATGTTTCCATTTTCCCTGATACCTATATGGCCGCCATCTTGGATTTTTTTTTCAAAAACGCCGTAAAAAGGGTTTTCGTCAATATCCCAGCTACTAAATAACCTAGAAATCTGATTTTGACAGCTAACCACCATTTTCAGGGCCAATGAATCCAATAGTAATCAGAAAAATAATGTTTCCATTTACCCTGACACCTATATGGCCGCCATCTTGGAATTTTCAAAATGGCCACCGTAAAAGGGTTTTCGTCAATATCCCAGCTTCTAAATAACCTAGAAATTTGATTTTGACAGCTAAACCACCATTTTCAGGGCCAAGGAATCCAATGGAAATCAGAAAAATAATGTATGCTGTTGTACGAAGCACCCAAGAGTTCCAAGGTCTGTATGTACCACCATTCTTGACGAAGGGCGCCATTGTGTTATTCGCAGAAGATAACACAGACTTTTCAGAAGACACTGCTGATGGGAAAGGAACCACCCATGGAACGATTACTGCTTTATACCAGAATGCAGAGATTCGTGTAGAACCAGTTGCACCACCCTTGAAGATAGGCGATGCCCAGAGTCTATCTGTCAGACCTGACCTGAAACGCACAGTTGTTCCACGATTGGGAGAGCTACATGTTGTCATGGCTGCCCTCCGCGCTCTTGGTGTCTCCATGGGGAACTCTGGTATTGATGATGCCTAGATAGAAGCTGATGTCTATGGGTCTGTGACAACAAGGCAAATCCTGAAAAGTATCCATTCCAAGCGTGCTCTTCGTGCCCATACCTATTCATATGTAGCTCTCTATGAAATGGCACTAGAGGAGTTCTTTAAGGAAAACTGACAACTGAAATAGGTCTGTCTGAAGGCGACAGAGGAAGTTGAAGCTGCCTGTTCTGAGGGGAGCATGCACACAAAAGCTGAGTCTGTGAAACAAGTAAACACCACTCTACTTGAGGCCTTGACCACTGCTGATGTCATCTCAATTTTCCAAGAATGGAAGAAATAGAGATCCAAGAATACAATGTTCAAGGCAATGATGAACTACCTACATCGAGTGGAAGCAATCATGTTCTTCGTTCCTGCAACCCGGAACGCTGACCTGAACCTTCATCTCCCAGTCGGAGAGCAGCTGAGCAAGCTCTTCTTCGCCTTTGACCGAACCTAATACAAGCGTCTCTGGCCCAGATACATCACAGACATGCATGATCTGAGGACCAATCACCCTGAAACCTGGGAAGAGCTGCAAGCAGGCAACATTGCAGTCACGAAGAATGACATTCCCTTTGTATCCATCGGGGCGGACCATGCATGCGAGCATCTCAACAAGCTGATGAAAATTCATTCTGGACTCGTCGGCATCTCAAACAATGCCAATGCTAGGCAGAGGTTTTTTATGGTCACACCAGAACTCTCCCGTGTTGCAAAAGAGTTCAAGAGTCAGTTTGACTAATTGGAACCTGACAAAACCAGGGAGCATCATGACCTTGGGCCAAGTGCTGTCAAGAAAGAGCATGATGTTATCGACAAGATCAAGGCAGACATACTGAAACATGGAAACCCATTTGCTGCTGAAGGTGACAAGCTGCACAATGTAATCATTCTTGCCTTCATTCCTGATAAGTATGTACCAACGATCTTGAATGAATATGTGACTGGTCAAAAGCTGTATGAAGACGTGTCAGAGCGAATCAACGGAGATGTCAGCCTTTGGGCACCATTAAAGAAGGAGAACAACAAGATGTTCATGTCTGCAAACAAGAAAGCCACAGTAAAACTTATAGACAAGACTGTGTATCTATATGAGACCAAGGACTTGTATGGCAGACTGATGGTCCTGGTCAGGTCCAGTAGAGTCATCAACCAGAAAGAGGCCATTGGGAACCATGAATTCACTCTGACACCAAGAGCCTTTTTTGCCCCAGATGGTACAATCCTGCCATGCCTGGACTAATCGAAGCTGAACCACCTCCTCAGCAAGTTGGCAACAGCAGAAACTCCACAGCAGCCAGAAGATTGGATGGACACCACACAAGATGCTCTAAGTCGCAAGATAGCCCTGGTGGATGGAATGGTTCTTCTGCAGCAGATGGCCAAGAAACCAGCAATCATAGTGACAGTCAAATATCTCAGTGAATGCTTCAACGACAGGCTGATGTCCCTCACACGAGATTATGATAAAATTATCCTTGTGTTTGACACGCACAGAGATGATTCTCTGAAGAGTGCTACCAGGGATAAACGAAGGCAAGGAAGAGCATCAATCCAGTATCAGGTCACAGATGACGCAAACATAAACCACATCCCAATGAGCAGGTTCCTTTCACATGAGAAGACGAAGGCTGACCTGACCAACTATCTTGCTTCAAAGACTCTATAGAGTACAACAGTACATCACACAAATTGGTCATCACCTTTTCTTAAGGTTATACCAGGAGCAACGAAGACTTATTGTTCCAGGACAACCATCCAGGATAACACACTGTTGATCTACCAGGCTGTCATGGCATCACAGCGCAAGACCGGATGCACAGATGGTTTTCTGTTCCCCAGACACAGATGTCCTATTATTAGTCATTGCAAACTATGACCTCATGCTGAAGAACATTTCCATTTATATGGCCTCTGGGGTTATGGGGATAGAGCCAATATGGAGAGCGATTGGGGCAGTAAGAGCAAAGGCTTTGCCAGCCTTCCATGCGCTCACTGGCGCTGACAACACTGAAAGGTTATCTCGTATACGCAAAGCAACCTGGGTGCAAGTCTACATGAAGGCATATAGACATGTAATCAGTTCTCTGCAGATGCTTTCAACAGAGGCAGAAATGACCGAAACTGTTCTGGCCACTCTTGCTATCTTCGTCTGTGCAGCCTATTCCCCCAAAGGCATCTGCATCAATACCATCTACGAATTACCATAATATGGCAGAAAGTGACAAGCTACCTCCTACCCTGGGAGCTCTGAGACAACATATCCTGAGAGTCCATATCCAAGCCAGAGTGTGGGGACAGGCCAGCATTGCTCTGCAAGATCCTCAGTTGGATTTATTGCAGAATGGCTACCACAAGGAGTCTAATGGCCAGCTAAAACCAACGACGACAGATGCCCTTCCAGCTCCAAAGACTATCATTGAGATGTTAGCTGTCAATGCAAACAAGACCGTTCTTCTGCCAGATGTTCTTGCAGAACAAAGAACTTATCCTGCACCGATCTTTGCCGGTGCAGCACTGAGTGTCAAAATGATGAGGACACACAGAACAAGTATGAAACTGATGATGACAATGATGCGATGATATGTAAAGACTACTTGGCTGTATAAAAGATTAAACATAATATTTCTGTCATGAAGAGCATGTTTGTTCTTAACTCTTAACGTGCCAGGGAATTTAATGCTCTATGGCATTTGTGTGTATTGTAAATCGCAAAAATGCGAGCTTGGCACTCAAGGAATTAATGGACACTAACAAAGTGGAACGTTCATGTCTGATCACTTGTAAAACATTCAGTAAAACGACATTTTCAGTCAAATAAGTTTGTGGTTGACACCATTGGATTCCTTGGCCCTGAAAAAGGTGCTTTAACTGTCAAAATCAAATTTCTAGGTTATATAGTAGCTGGGATATTGACGAAAACCCTTTTACAGCAGCCATTTTGAAAAATCCAAGATGGCGGCCATATAGGTATCAGGGCAAATGGAAACATTATTTTCCAGATTACCATTGGATTCCTTGGCCCTGAAAATGGTGGTTTAGCTTAAAAAAAATCAAATTTCTAGGTTATTTAGTAGCTGGGATATTGACGAAAAACCTTTTTAGGGCGGCCATTTTGAAAAAATCCAAGATGGCCGCCATAAAGGTATCAGGGCAAATAAAAACATTATTTTTGTTATTACCACTGGAATCCTTGGCCCTGAAAATGTTGGTTTAGCTGTCAAAATCAAATTTCTAGGTTATTTAGTAGGCGGGATATTGACGAAACCCCTTTTAACGGCGGCCATTTTGAAAAAATCCAAGATGGCGGCCATTTAGGTATCAGGGCAAACTGAAACATTATTTTTCTGATTACCATTGGAATCTGTGGCCCTGAAAATGGTGGATTATCTGTCAAAATCAAATTTCTCGGTTATCTAGTAGCTGGGATATTGACGAAAACCCCTTTTACGGCGGCCATTTTGAAAGATCCAAGATGGCGGCCATAAAGGATTCGGGGCAAATGGAAACATTGGTTTTCTGATTGCTTATACTATAACGTTTCCAAAAATGTATAGTTTTCAGATTCTCCAAAAAAATCCGGCGAAATTACATAATGAACCTCACTATATATGCAATTCATGAAAGCTCACGTAAATTGGCGCTTGCGTAAAACAAATTAATGTAAATTGTCGTTGAGCAGAGACTAATTCTCGGTAAATGTAATCGTAAACGAACCCGTCCTACCTATACTGTAAATACCAATTATAGGCGTACACAGGCCTGGGGGCAGGGGGATGGACACCCCCTACCCCCATCCCCACCCCCTTACATAATTCAAGAAATGTCTTGGTCTCGGCCTCGAAATTTGTGACCGGTCCTGGTCTCGTCCTCGTCTGCGGTCATTTTCTACGGACACCCCCTACCCACACTCCCCCCGCTTACTTCAATTTGTCTGACGAAATATCCTCCCCCCCCCCCTACACCCACCCCTTGAACAAATCCTGGGTACGCCACTGCCTACAAGTAGCTAGTTCAAATGTCAAATACATTAATTGATTTATTTAATATTGATTGGTTGGTGTGATTGTTTCATTATAATGATTGACTGATTAATTGATTGTTTATTAGATTAAATGACTGACTTATAGATTGACTCGATTCAATAACCATAAATAAACACTATTAATCAAATCATTGTTTTATTACTCATTGATCACTGCTGCCAGTCACTCACTCACTCACTCACTCACTCACTCACTCACTCACTCACTCACTCACTCACTCACTCACTCACTCACTCACTCACTCACTCACTCACTCACTCACTCACTCACTCACTTTCACAGGCATGCACATACAACGCCGTTAAGGGCCAGTACGCGCAGACGTCGAGCACGGGAACTTCAGGCGTATGCGAACTGAATTGTCCGCTGCGTGTAGCAATTCAGCTGGAAATCAACATTTGCCAAAATCCACGCACGACACGTCTTTAGAAATACTCCAATAACAAGACAAATAATGCAAGTGGTATGGTTGTACATTACCTAAATGACAGAACTGCATATTATCGTCTCAGATTACTCAGAATTATGCACGTACATATTATAAACATAATGATTGAAAAGATTTGATAAGGGGGTATCGGCATTTTCGTCGACATTTTTAAATCTCTTTGTGCGTGTATGTCTAGTCTTAGTAACAAGCGTTTGCAATTTTAAAAATCTTGATTAAACGCTCACGTCACGATTTGGTTAACGCGAAACTTCGAGTTTTACCGGCATGGAAAACGACAAATTGTTGGGTCACTTTACCCTACACTTCGTAGATTTGGGTGACCTGTTTCACAAAAGGAACAGAACCGTTCACGTGACGTGAACGTGAACGTGACGTGACTGTTCGTACCAAGCCATCAAAACAGGTATAATAATAATAATAATAATAATAATAATAATATAGGATATTTATATTGCGCAATATCTACCTAATATAAGGTGCTCAAAGCGCTTATTATTATTCCTGGTCATTTGGTCATTTGGTCAATTATACAATTCATTACTAATTCAAATCCATAACTAATTGTTCTACGCCACCTCTACCAACACAGGCTAATTTGAATAGAGCCCGGTATTCATAAAATAGTTTACCCCCTCCCATGTGGAGAAATGTGTTTGAAATCAGTGTTTAAAATATAACTTAAAGGAATAGTTGAGTTCTGGTAAGGAGAGTACAGTTTTGGTGAAACTGAATTTTAGTAACCAAAACCTGTATCATTACATTACAAACTAATAGTTATAACTAGAAAGGAACACAAAATTACAAATGACGTAGTAAAGATCATGTTATCATTCAAAAAGAGCCGTTAAAACGTAAGAGGGCGCTCTCTAAACACTCATCGGTTTCAACCATTTTGAATAAAATATTGTGCATGTGATGTTTTGTTGAAATAGTGATTAGATAGAGAAATAACCAACAACTATTTAAATACCTATTTTGTAACTTTTTGAAAAGAGGAAGCATTTAAAAAAATTGTTTTACGGGTGGTTCAAAATTTTCTAATAAACCTGTGGCCCCAGCTTTATTACAAATTGTTATATTTATGGATATTTCAGCCGTCTCTGAACCGATTTTGATCAAACAAAGATGATTTTATTATTTAAATATTATGCTCTTTCAAATTTTACACTCAGTTTTTCATTACCTCACAAAAAAAAAGTAGTCTAGCGCCCTCTCTACCAAAACTCAACTATCCCTTTAAGAAGTATGGTTATTATTGTCCTTATCATTATGGGTGCGGTTCGTTATTCCGAAGGTTCGTTATTACGAATGTTCGTTATTCCGAAGGTTCGCTATTCCGAACACGCAAATTTCCTGAGTGTTCGTTAATCCGAAAATGAAATAGGGTTCGTTAATCCGAACATTTGTTGCATTATTCCGAAGGTTCGTTATTCCGAAGTTTCGTTATTCCGAAGGTTCGTTATTCCGAAGGTTCGTTATTCCGAAGGTCCGTTATTCCGAGGGTTCGTTATTCCGAAGGTTCGCTATTCCTAAAATGAAATCGGGTTCGTTAATCCGAAAATGAATTTGGGTTTGTTATAATTTCATATAAAGAGATAAAATAAACTTAAATGTTTGATTGGTCTGGCCAAGGGAGGGAAAGGGGGAGGGGTATGCTTAATGCAGGCTGTAAATTAAATAAACAAAACACAAACTGTAGTATTATAACAAGCCCGATTTAATTTTCGGAATAACGAACCCGATTTTATTTTCGGATCAACGAACCTTCGGAATAACGAACCTTCGGAATAACGAACCTTCGCACACACAGCCTAAACGGGTAAATTTCTGTTTGGACTAGCATTAAACTAGTCAAGGAAGTTAGTAAATCCTGCTTTACTAACATGATGTTGTTTCGACTATAGGCCATGACTTTAATATAGAAGGGAACACTGCTTGACAAACTTTGTAGTTAGTCAAGCAGCATTCATGACTTACATGAATTTACATGCTTTACTAGCTTGGAGTGAATTAGCTTATCGTTAATCAAACTGCTTCGACTAGCATGAATCTAGTCAAGCTGATTTGACTAGGATGACGCTAGTCACGCACTCATCCTCGTCCATACCATCCAGCAGCAGCGACTAATCTCAGACTAGTCAATTGTGACGGGTTTCAACTGTATCCCCAAGAGGCAATGTACATACTCAAACAAGTATACGTTGCTCGTCATAGCTGAGCTACTACAAAGGTTACGACAATTCGGTTGATTTTGACCTGAATTTGGACAATCTGAAGGTAAGACTATATATGATATGAATCGCTTATGTCTTTGCTACATTATTATGTGAAATTTGAGTTCCTATCATATGTACTTTTGTGTGGAGATAGCTTTTTCTAGATATTATATTCTGGGGCTTTTTGAAACAAATATATCGAACCGTCCCGTGCTATATTGGTACGGGGGCGCGCCTTGTGATCGTGAGTCCTCGTACTCGTCCTACCATCGACGGCTGCCTTGACCTTTGGACTTTTGGCTTTTGCAGTGTGATATCATTTTGTGTGATTGTGTGGTGATAGCAGAGTTTTAATTAATTCGTTATAATATTTAGACTTCAGGGTCGTGTACATTTTGAAATGTTACTTTATTCATTATTGTCGATGATTATTATAATGAGAGGCATACGTAATTAATTTACAATACAGTGAACGTCTGGGTACAAGCAAATAAACACTCCTACAATGATATGGAACAGTTCATTATGCAGCTACGTATGCGGTCGGTCTATTTTTTAGCGGATGATACCATTTCTGACTTTGGGGGTGTTTAAATTGATCAAATACGGAGGGACTAGTTGATTACGATTCGTTTTCCTTTTTTTCTTTTTTTCAGCTTTTGTTATTCGTTGAATTTAAATATCAGTATCGTTATCTGTATGAAATTTTCACAAAGGTAAAACCAAAAAAGAAACAAGCTGTAAACTGTATTCTTTATACTTTTGTCTTTAAATAAAGAATTGATCTGACCTTTGTGAGCATGGATGGAAAGTTACAGTGACCTTTCTGTCGATACAGGTGACCCTTTCGCCCCAAGTGACTCTCATGTGAATGGACGCTCCACTCCTCATGCTCGTGCCATCATCTTCTTTATCTGATATATCAGGTTAGTAGTATATTTACTTTCTTGTTTTTCTTATTTTATACAAAATTTTCTTAATTAACGCTTTGCTCCTCAGCAAACAATTTTTTTAAATCAAGAAAAACAATATTGCAATGATTTTTTAAATTTTATTTATAAATACATCTGTATTTTATATTGTTTCCATTTCAGTTTACTTATAAAAACTTTGTTTTGTATTTGTCAGATGACCCATTCAGCGCCATTCCTCCTGCCACACCGAACGGGACGAGATGTCTCGCCTCCCTGCGTCGGAAAGTTTGCTCCCTCAAGTGACTGGACGCTTCACTCCTCATGCTGATCAACTAGAGAATTCATCAGGTTAGTATATTGACATATTTCTTGTTTTTCTTATTTTGTATTCTAGGTGTTCTTTATTAATGTTTTTCTCTATCTTTGTTTCACTGTCATATGTATTATCATCATTATTTTTATTTATTACTTATCATTAGTTAATTTATAATTTTTAAAAATGTATTTTTTTAATTACACATTTCTGATAAATGCTTCACAGGTAAAATGTTGGTCAATATAGAATATCCCGTAGAATATATATATATATATATATATATTTGTTTTGCTATTAATGTTATATTTATATGAAGTCATATATGTGTCTAATGTATGGGTAATTCCTTGATTTTTCCTTTTCTTCGTTTTATGATTGCAGGTAAAAGTAAATCCCGATCAGTCACTTCGCATGTTGGAGGTGATCCTGGGCCACTTTCACGAGCAGAGGGGTTGTTCTTCCGAGTCCATTTTGCCAACGAAATGCTGCAAATTATGAAGAAGAGGGCAGAAGATGCAACACCACTGTTTGCGGGGGAAGTTCCATTTCAAAGTGCCATCGTCCATGATGATTACATTAACGAAGAAATCATGAAGGAAATTGATAACGCAGATTTCAACACCTTCGACACCTGTCTGCGATGATTCTAATCTTGGAGAGGCAGGCCAAAGATCAACTTGAAGGGGGCAAGTTCTTGCTCCGCCTGAACAGTTGTAGACATCCTCAAAAATGTTCCAAGAACTAACACAGTATCATAGCGGGAGTTTGCCATCGTGGACATTCTAACACGCATCAAGCCAGCAGCAAAAAGCCACGCCTATAAAACTTACATAATGTGGCAGATGATGTCACGTTGACAGCTAAGCAGCTGTTTGCTCGATTTGCACAAACCCTGTTGTTCAAATATTTCTTTTCCAAACATTCCAACTTGTTGAAAATGTTAATATAGGGCAATTCCGAGCTATTGGGTATGTTGCAGACACTTGTGAGTAAAGTTAACTTCTTTAACGCAGTTCGTTAGAATTGATATGAAGTTGGATTTTTGTATGCCTTTGCCAGGAAGTACATGTAGGCCTATCACCAAAGGCCCGAATTCCCAAAGGTGGGTTAAATCTAATCCATGGGTTAACTTTAGTCTATGGACTAAAATAAGCGTGAAATAAGCGTACCTTGACCCTGCGTGCGTTCATTATTGGCCTTCGATTTGTGTACGCGGTGAAATACGCCCATTTATGCGTTGAAAATCTACATAATCCATGGACCAAATTTAACCCACCTTTGGGAATTCGGGCCAAAGTGTTTTGAAAAAGATCTGTGTGAAGTCTTTACTTCTGAGTTTACAACAGGATACTGTTCTTTATAACATTATTAAGCTTAGAATCTGTTCTTTGCAACGGTGTATTAAAGTGACTTTGAAATGTATGTACTGTGACATTAGGCATTTCCATCAGTAAATTGAAATAAGTCTGTATATAGTATGTCGTCATTCAGATATTTCTTCTCCAGACAGTCTCACTTGAAAATATTAGTATATTGCAATTCTGAGCTATTGGGAATGTTGCGGACAGGACTTTTTGAAACTTCAAGCTGCCCTGAAAACAACCTTATTATAGGAGAGCTGGTATTTCCCCAAACAAATGTGTTAGGTAACTGTATTTACCAAAGTTTAATGAAGGTTCTATCCTTGTATTAACTTTGTTTAGCCACATGATAAAATGAAATTTCAGACATAATGAAAAAAAAATGTCCTGACAGCAATGCTAATTTCTTCAATTGTAGGTAAAAACCATGCTTTTATTTTGCATTGATCAGCAGAATAAAACTAATAACAATTTATTAAACCAAAAGCTATCGTTATACCGTGAATTGATTTTTCATCTTGAAATTGTGACATTCATGTCACAAATAGCTGGGAATTGTATCATTTGCTATGAATATGGTAATAAGTGTTTCCCCTATACACCGTGTCCCAGAAAAAACGAAACCGGGTTTCATGGCAGAAATGTTCTGTCATAATGAATAATTTAATTGATGATATATATATATGCCTGGAAAGCTCTGTGTCTCTTCTTTCATTTGATGTGCAACTTATGGCACATACTTCAAGCATGACTGAATTAGAACAATGGAAAGTGGTGTTACCAATATTCAATTTGCACGCATAAATTTGAAGTTTGGGTGAGTTTTAAAAGTTGTAAACGTACTTATTTAAAAAAAGGACAAACACCACATAAAAGTTCATATTTTTATCTTTACATGACACCTCATGCTAACAAAATAAATGATTTATGCCAGAGAACGAGTACAATGAAAACATGCCTGATTTCTGCCCGAATGAGTGAAAGTTGAGTAAGAAGTCGCTCAGCTTTCCTGACTAGCAGCTGACAACGGACTTTGATGCATGAGTGAATTTACACAAACATGGGGATCAGGAAACAGGCTAGATCAGGAAAGTTACTCATTTGGGCTGGAATCAAGCATGTTTTCATTGTATTCGTTCTCTGGCATATATAATTTATTTTTTAATCATGAGGTGTCATATAAAAGATAAAATTATGAATTTTCATGCGGTGTCTGTCCTTTTTCAAAATAAGTACGTTTATTACTCTTAAAACTCTCCCCAAAACCTCACCCAAACTTGCAATTTCTGCGGAATTGAATTTTGGTAACACCACTTTCTATCGTTCTATATTCAGTCATGCGTGAATTATGTCGCCATAAGTAGGTATATCAAATAAAAGAAGAGACACATAAGCTTTTTAGACATATATATATATCATCAAGAGAAATTATTCATTATAACCATAACATTTCTGCCGATGAAACCCCGGTTTCGTTTTTTCTATCGGGACACGGTGTTATAAACAAAATTAACAAAGAGACTATGTGATCATTTTTCTGTCTATTTCCTGGAGGGCCATACAGTTGTATGTGACATTTGGGTAGGTTTTTGTAGGGATGTGCTCATTTATTTCTTCCTGTTTAAAAAAGTAAAATGTATGTGGCGTAAAATTATTAGTGGGTATTGCTGTATGTACGATGCTTATCAAAGGGCTCAAAGGGTCAAATGAAAAAAAAACTAGTCAAATTCCTAAAAATTTGGCACAAGGAGGAAGTATAAAAAGGTCCATTATGTGATGAAATTTTGTCTATGGTCGTAGGTCAAAGTGTCAATATCCTTATTTCTAATTTTCACGGAATATGGGCAATAGGTATAGCAAGCACAAAATTAGGTTATGAAAATGTTGTGCGACATTTCGAGTTTCATGTCTTTCTCAGGTTAACAGTTGTCATGATAAACATTTGAATTTTTGTGAACCCATCGTTTTTGTTTTGTTTTGTTTTTTAAATTCCAGAAAGCCGTGTCCAATGATAATAGTGTGCCTACCTTCACAGTTTTATATTATGTGTACAATTTTATATACTGTATAATGTAAAGGTGAAATGCACTTTTAGAGCTCGACTCCGATTTATTTCATACTTGTGCATTCAGTGTTTTTATTTGTCCCTGCATATTCATTTGTTTATTTAATGCTGCAATTCAATTTATGTTTTCAATTATGTAAAATTTATTTGTAATATTCAAGGTGCCAACTTTATTTACTGCATTAATTCGTTGAATGAATACAAATTTGAGATTTACCTGATATTAATGCTTCCGTTTTTTTAAATAGATTTTTCAGAGTATTACATTTCTCTGCATGTAATTTAATTTCAGATTGTCCTGCGAGACTTTGACTAGCTTACGCTTGCCACACATTGCTAGACTGGGTTGATGCAAGCTAGTTAAGACAGACAGGACCAGCATAATCATTAGTCTAGCTGCTTGTACTGAGCTCTATGTTTGTCCAGCTGGGCACCATCTACACTAGCTTTAAAGCTAGTCATTTCCTAGTCAAGTAGCAATAACTAGCTTTACTCGGCATAGTCCTCGCATCCATACTAGTTTCATGCTAGTCCAAGTGGTCATGACTAGCATTGGAAATCCAAACTTGGTAACCTTGTTCAGTAGACATGACTAGCTTTACGCTAGTCCAGCACTCTGACTATCTAATGCATAACCAGTCCCAGCAATCACTACTAACTTGATGGCTAGTTTTATGCTAGTCCATCACTCATTACTAGCTTGGATTTCCATAGTCCAACAGTGTTAACTAACTTCATGACTAGATTTACGCAAGTCCAGCAGTCATTACTCGCTTAGGCTTACCCTAATCCAGTAGTCATTACACGGTAGTCCAATATGCAAGTCTGGCTAGCATTACTAGAATAACACTAGTCCAGTGGGACACCACCTGGACTAGCTTCTTGTTAGTCCTGCCTACCAATTTAGGTTGTGTGTGCGGAATAACGAACCTTGGAACGAACCTAAAACGAACCTTCGGAATAACGCTTCGGAATAACTGAACCTTCGGAATAACGAATCTTCGGAATAACGGACTGTAACCATCATTATAACCATTATTATTGTTATTATGCATTTTTATTATATTTGTTTGCCGTTAACCGGACCGAGACACATTTTTTCGCGCCCGAGACCGCCTGCCAAAATGTTTCGAGACCTAGGATATTGCTTGAAAGTCCTCTCAGTTGTGAGGGGGGGGGGGGGGGGAGGGGGGGGGTGGTGGGGGGGGGGGGGGGGAGTGTCCTTCGCCCTGTTGGGGAGGGGTGTGGGAGGGGTGTCCCCTCCCCCCCCCCCCCCCCCCCTCCCCCCCGCCCCCTCCCCCCCACCGCCCACCCCCCCCAACGGAAGGGAGCTTTTGCATTTGACTGTATCTGGAAAAGCGAGTTATGATTCGATCAACTATACATTTTAGACATATTTTCACGAAGAAAACAAATAATTGACAACACTAATAAATATGTACCCCAACACACACACAAATACTTGTATTTATATTTAGTGTCCATATGCCCACATTATGTATGATTTAACAACATAGCATATTAGCCAAGAATGAGTCCCGAGGGGTCGAAGCTACCGAGGGCTGGGGCAGAGTCAAATAGGGAGGGTTGGCCAAAATCAAGGGGGTTGGGGGGTATCCCCTCCCACAGAGAAGATTTTGCATTTATATACTTTAAATGGTGCAATTTGGTGCACGTCACACAAGCAGCCAGAGCAATGCCAGCCTACACTGGAACTACGTGGCCCGGTACAGAAAAAATAATCACTCCAGACCATACGCAAGTTACACAACAAAGTAAGATCATCTCTTCGCGCGCGAAGCGCGCAACGAACATTTAATGTTAATTTATGAAGTACTTTTTTAACGTTATAATTAACAAGTCTTAAATAGCTCAAATAATTAATTTTATCTTTACCACTCGTATACAGATACACACATAAATAAATATATATCCTTCTCTAGAACCTGGGGGGATGATTGTACATGTCATCCCCCCCCCCCCTCATCTTGTGAGGTGGGGATGCATACCCCTCATCCCCCGTTGTCTACGCCCCTGTATGGATGTGGTGTGGCAAGATTGGTAGAGCGCGCGCTTTTACGATCATGAGATCCCGTGTTCGAACCCTGCCCGCCGCGTTTGTCCTTCAGCAAGACAATTTATCCACAATTGCTGCTCTCTATCCAGGTGAATAAGTGGGGACCCGTTATGAGGTGAAAGCCTTTATGTGAACGATCTTCTCAATGCCCATGAGCCGCTTGGACGGAAGGCTCCCCAGGAAGTGGAGATGGTGCACATAATGCGTGCTGGTTTGCATTGTCTCCTATGACCGGGGTAATAATATCATTGTAAAGCAAAGCGCTTAGAGATGATTATCAATCATATTAGGCGCTATATACATCGAAACATTATCATTATTATTATTATGTGTATCTCCTGGTGGAATTGTTGTATCTGGCGTACATTTAAATTCAGATCTCTCTGGTGAGGTGGATCTGTACGTGATGTACTTGATCATTTTCAAGAAGCGGCCATTGCGAGGGAGCGAAGCGACCAAGCGGGGGAGGGGGTGTCCCCCTCCTACTGTAGGGAGCTTTTGCATATTTTGTATTAATTTATTTTTTACAAAATCGCTAAACTTCCACTCTAGACGTACAGGGGTATCTTCACACTTCAATCAACATACATCGAGCAACATAAAATGTGACCGATTGCAATACCAATTCATTGCATGGAAAAAAGTATCGCACTACCCTAGTTGCTAAGATACAAAAACAAATTATTGTGCATGGTCACTATCCATAACGTATCTACCACACCTTAGCATGGCTCTACAATAGACCTTTCGGAGTCATAACATATTAAATCCATTACTTTGTTCAATGCCGCCTTAGTCAACTATGCAATCTACGTGCTCATTGTAATTGGACCTGAATATCTTACTTGCAGCTGGAACAATGACGTTTCGATTGATTACATACGCATTGGCAGATGTCAAAGAGCTTATTCTTTGCATAATTGACCTAGGTGTCATCGAACATAGTAGAGGATTTGAATCTATGATTATACCAGGTATATGAACAAGACCTGGACAAATATCCTGGACAAATATCCTTTCGTACGTATACGTTTCATCGATCATGTCGATATAGATGGTAATATATTTATATTATAATAATTCGATCGAAGCTACCTACGTAATAAGGGTTACATGTCGTTATTCCGAAGGTTCGGTTATTCCGAAGGTTCGTTATTCCGAAGGTTCGTTATTCCGAAGGTTCGTTATTCGGATAGTTCGTTATTCCGAAGGTTCGTTATTCGGATAGTTCGTTATTCCGAGGGTTCGTTATTCCGAAGGTTTGCTATTCCTAAAATGAAATCGGGTTCATTATTCCGAAGCTTTGTTTATCCGAAAATAACATAGGGTTCGTTATTCCGAGGGTTCGTTATTCCGAAGGTTCGCTATTCCTAAAATGAAATCGGGTTCATTATTCCGAAGCTTCGTTTATCCGAAAATAACATAGGGTTAGATATAATACTAACATGAAATCGGGTGTGTTATAATACTATAATTTTGTTGCGTTTATTTAATTTGGAGCCTGCATTAAGCATGCCCCTCCCCTTTCCCTCCCTTGGCCAGACCAATCAAACGTTTAAGTTAGTTTTATCTTTTTATTTGATTAAGCAAGCCCCCCCCCCCCCCCCATCATCTTTCCCACGTGGCTATGCTAATATGAAATTATAGTTCTATTTTCTCTTAATTGAATACGGAGCCTGTATTAAGCAAGCCCTTCCCCCCTCCCTCCCTCCCTTCCTTCTCGTGGCTACGCCAATCTGAAATTATAGTATTATTCAGGTTCAGGTTTCAGGTTATATTTCTGCATTTTCCATAAACAATAACAAAAATAACAATGAATACATTTTAGCAATAACATGATAAGTAATACAAGTAGTAATTCACAAATAAATAAATATAAGTAATCAATAGAACAATTATCAAGCATATTTCAAATCGAATTTGAAAAGAAAGGAAAGGGGGAGAATGCAGAAGACCGATATCGTAAGCAGAGCTTGAAATGATACCGGCCTTACAGAAAGAGGAGAGGAGACAGGAAGAAAGAGCGGGTGAAGAGAGTGCTGTGCAAAGTGAAGAGTGCATTGCGCGAACTCCTCAATCTATCAACAGATTTTCCTTTTTATATATATACAAATAAACAATCAATATCTATATTGAAACAAAGTACATGTAGTATATTATGACCAGAATCTAATTTCCATACTTCATCAATAAATATTCTTTCATCTTCGCTTTAAAAGAAACAAGTGTTGTACATGATTTAAATGTTATAAGCAAGGAGTTCCACACATCGGGTCCATTGTGTCTTATTGATTTTTGTGCCAAAACAATTATAGGGTTAGTTAAATGAAAATCCATAGAGTGCCGCGTGGGGTACGAATGTACATTAACATTATGAATATAAAAATCATGAAAGGACTTAGGAAGTGAGTTTGAGACATATTTGTACATAAAAATAGCTGTTTGAAAAATTTGCATATCAGTTACTTTGAGAGTTTTCAATTTTTTAAAAATAGATGTAGTGTGTGCTAAATAATCAGATTGTGTACAAATTCGTAAAGCTTTCTTTTGTAAAATTTCAAGTGAATTAACAGTTTCCCCATACGATATTACAATAATTAATGTGAGAAATAACAAAAGCATTATAAATCATAAAAAGAGATTGGGGAGTTATTAATGATTTTAATTTATATAATATACCAATGTTCCTAGAAGCAGTGTTCAATATATTATGTATATGATCGAACCAAGTTAGAATCGATGGTTATCCCCAAACATTTGACAGAATTTTGTTCTAAAAGCAAAATATCATTAAAGGGATAGTTGAGTTCTGGTAAGGAGAGTACAGTTTTAGTGAAACTGAATTTTAGTAACCAAAACCTGCATCATTACATTACAAACTAATAGTTATAACTAGAAAGGAACACAACATTACAAATGCCGTAGTAAAGATCATGTTATCATTCAAAAAGAGCCGTTAAAACGTAAGAGGGCGCTCTCTAAACACTCATCGGTTTCAACCATTTTGAATGAAATATTGTGCATCAGATGCTTTGTTGAAATAGTGATTAGTTAGAGAAATAACCAACAATTATTTAAATACCTATTTTGTAACTTTTTGAAAAGAGGAAGCATTTAAAAAAAAATGTTAACGGCTGGTTCAAAATTCTCTAATAAACCCGGGGCCCCGGGTTTATTACAAATTGTTATATTTATGGATATTTCAGCCGTTTCTGAACCGATTTTGATCAAACAAAGATGATTTTATTGTTTAAATATTATGCTCTTTCAAATTTTACACTCAGTTTTTCATTACCTCACAAACCAATTAAGTAGTCTAGCGCCCTCTCTACCAAAACTCAACTATCCCTTTAATATATAATCTACAATTTACTTTTGGTGAATGAAAGTATAAAAAGTTTGTTTTAGTAAAATTTAAAGATAACTTATTAGACTTAAACCAAACATATATTTTAGATAATTCAACATTTAAAATTGACGTAAGTGTGTCTAAATTTGTATGAGAATAAAATACATTAGTGTCGTCTGCATACAATATAAATGTTTAACGTTTAGATGATTTTACAATATCATTAACATATAAAAAAAATAATAAAGGACCTAGAATCGATCCCTGAGGGACGTCACAAGTTATAGGTAATCTATTCGACTCTTTAGATTGAAAGTATACATACTGTTCTCTATTTAACACATAATTTTGTTACCATAATAAAGCAATACCCCTTACTCCATAAAAGTGTAATTTATCAATCAATATGTTATGATCAATAGTATCAAAGGCCTTACTCAGGTCCATGAAGATGCCTACAGTGTGTTTCTTATTAGCCAATGATGTAATAATGTTATCATAAAGTTGAATAATTGCATGATCTGTCGAATGATGCTTTCTAAAACAAAACTGATTAGGAATAAGTAAATCATTACTATTTAAAAAATCATAAAGTCGTTCGTAAATAAGTTGTTCAAGAATTTTTGAGATAGCCGGTAAAAGGGAAATAGGACGATAATTAGTTACTAATGAAGAATCATCTTTTTTATATATTGGAATTATTTTAGAAATTTTCAATATATTTGGACAAACACCAAGTGTGATCGATAAATTAAAAATATATGTTATTGGAGAGACAATATTATAAATAATGTTTTTCAATAAATTCACACTTATCCCATCATAACCAGTAGATTTAGGGGATTTTAAAGACGGTACAACTTTAATAATTTCGCGAGAGGATGTTGGTCGTAAAAATAAAGATTTATAAAATGGTTCATCCAAATATTGTTTATACCTATTTTGATCAATATTAAATTCTGATGCTAAATTTGTACCTATATCATTCAAATATGAATTAAACATATTTGCAATTTTTACTGGATTATTTATTTCCTGGCCATCTTTTTAAAATTATTTAGGAGTATTATTTTTAGAACCAATCTTATCTTAAACAATTTGCCATATTGAAGCATTACTTGTCTTATTCATGTCCGTTTTATTTGAATAATATAATTTACGTGAAAGTCGAATTATTGAAGTTAATTTATTTCTATAAGTTTTATAATTACTGCAATTCTCACCACTCGCCCTTTTAAGACTTTTTCTTATAAAGCTTATTTCTAGTTTGTATCGACTTTAAAATCCCTTTTGTGATCCTTGGATTTTTAATTTTCTTATATTTTGTTCGAATAAGTGGAATATTTGTATCATAATAATTTTGTAGCTTATGATTAAAATTTTCATAAGCTTTATTAACATCATTTTCCTCAAATACATCGAGCCATTGCCCTTGACATAAATCAACATTTAAAGAATCAATATTACGATAATTTTCTTTTCTATGCATTTTTAGTATATTGTTCAATGATCTATGAACATTAATTTTCTGCTTAGTAATACTAAAAATAGGCAAGTGGTCAGATATATCATAATACAAAATACCATTTAAACATTCCTTATTAACATTATTTGAGAATTGAGGTTCATGATGTTTTCGAAATCCGTGTAGGTTTATTAATATGAGGATGCAACGAGTAAGATAATAGAATGTTATTTAATTTCAAACTATTATTTTGAAGAGGAGGTAAAATGTTTATGTTATAATCTCCCATTAAATAAACATCTTTATTTTCACCAATAATTGTATGAAGGGATTCATCTAATTTATCTAAAAATGTCTCTATCTGATTATTAGGAGGTCTATAAATTACGCCTATTAAAATATTTTTACCAGAATCATTTATTACTTCAACACAAATGTCCTCTGCACCTTCAATATGAATATCATGTCGGATTCGAATATTTAACTTATTACATAAATAAATAGCTACTCCGCCACCTCTACCTTCTTTGCGGTTAGCACGAACCATAGTATAATTATCAAGATTAAATACAGGAGGTGAGTTTGCGTTAAGCCACGTTTCAATTACACCTATTACAGAAAAATTAAACCGAGGAATTACAGAGAAAAGTGTGTTTAAATCATCATAACTTCTATTCAAACAACGAGCATTAAAGTGAATTAAGCTTATATTATCAATATTATTATTACTACCTTCATTAAATTCATGATTAGATTGGTTTAGTGTAATATCAATTTTCGCAATAAATTCATCAATAGTAAAATAGTCACTATCGTTTTCAATTAGAGACTGGTCATGTAACACATCATGATTATTCATGTATTCATTTAAATATAAACATAATATAATGTTTGAAAGAGAGAGGCTTTTGCGCGTTATGACAAACCCGATTTAGTTTTCGGATTAACGAACCCGATTTCATTTTAGGAATAGCGAACCTTTGGAATAACGAACCCTTGGAATAACGGACCTTCGGAATAACGAACCTTCGGAATAACCGAACCTTCGGACTAACGAACCTTCGGAATAACGAACCTGATTTCATTTTAGGAATAGCGAACCTTCGGAATAATGCAACAAATGTTCGGATTAACGAACCCTATTTCAATTTCGGATTTACGAACCCTCAGGTATACGAAATTTGCGTGTTCGAAATAACGAACCTTCGGAATAACGAACCTTCAGAATAACGAACCGCATCCGTAGTAAGTACTAGGCCATACTAGGCCATACTATTACATTTCTGTGTGTGTCGCTGTGTAATCAGCATATGCATTAGTATCGACTTATCGAGTGGCGAATTATCCAGAGTTTAGCTAGAGTCGAGCCTAGCTACATGCACCGTTTTTTCTGAGAAAGATCCGCGGTGTTTCCGAATGTTTTTAAATCGTCCATCCGAATTCAAGCTTGTAATGATAAAATACAGATATTCTAGGTCACTAAACAAAATTGAATATGAAAAAAAGTATGATTGAGGGTTCTTATAACTGGTTTTAAAATTCTAATGACATAAATTCGCGAGCGAGCTTGTTCTCTCCGGCACTGCACCAGATTGTGACGTGACTATGCACATATCTATGTTTTTTTTTTTACTGCAGCGGATGTGTTCTTTTGATAGGACCAATTAATTTATAGATTATTTATAATGTATGTGCATGCAAAGGATACTTCTTTACTAATAGTTTGGTACATCTACTTGTACCCCTCCTGATCTAGCAATCTATACATGCAATAACATATAATTAACAACACACCAAGTGGCGTAGCCCAGTGCCCCAATAGCAATGACACGCCAAATGGATAGAAGGATACATATTTTAACAGTCATGTTAAACGCCGCTTAAATACCATGAATACGTTTTCTCCCGGCTACGCCACTAAACGTGCCTTTTGCAACATTCAAAACGCATCTCCTCAGAGGTATATAGACATATACATTCTACATTTCAAAGATGGATTTTATGATGCTTTAGAAATAAATTAATGACGTTTTTTTACATTATTCATAGTCAAAAATAGTCAAAAATCTGAAATGTTTATATGAAATGTACATATTTTGGTTTACAAAAGGGTTATCTCTGAAAGCCATCATTAATCTGTTTTTTCTACAAACAAATTTGAGTAAATACTTGTCAAGGTTTTATAATTGTAGTCTAAAAAACTAGATTTTCAGCAAATGAGATTGAAAGGTCATATACATTATTAATATTTGTTAGATGGATGTGGCACGGATAACAATAGGACAATAGCGGGATAAATAGCAGTAGTTGGTTTAATGGACGTCTAGGGGCATGTTAATCACATATAAACTGCCATGTTTATTTTCTGCATGACCATAGATGTTGCTACTTCACTCTAAAAAAAAGAGGAACACAATTTGGATGGTAACATTTTAATTCGGACAATTTTATTTGGACTTAAGAAATTAAAATAGAATTAAACATCTTTAATCTTAGCTGGAAAATAATCACGTCCGGCTCCCAAAATATACAACATTGTTAACAAAATACTTAATTGGTCAATTTCATAGCTACTCCCTATCCCACAACTTACTATTTTCTTAAAATTTAGAATCCATGGATCGTTTAAAGATAAAAATCAATACCCCACTAAGCTACTTAAGAGAATAGTTGAGTTTTGATGGAGAGGGCGCTACACAAAATAATGTATTCGTGAGATAATGAAAAACTGAGTGTCTAATTTGAAAGAGCATACAATTGTAATGGCATAATTAACTTTATTTGATCAACATCGGTTCAGAAACAGCTGAAATATCCATAAACATAACCATTTGTAATAAATGTGGGGCCCCACAAGTATTCAATAATTTTGAACCAGCCGTTAAAATTCGTTTTAAAAAGCTTCCTCTTTTCAACAAGTTTTAAAAGAGGTTTTTAGATTTTTTATCTCTCTATCTAAATATGTGGGGTAGTAGAGGTGCATACACAATCACTGATCACCACATCCTTAACCAAGTGGTTCACCCCGAACACGATCTGTTACGAGTCACTGGATGCTTTCAGATTAGTTCATGCATAGTGAGTACCTCTACCATACTACTCAAGTGCGTCTGGAGGTTTAGGGGTCAGCTGCTCTTGAATGATCCATATTAATCTTGCTAAAAACAGAAAAAATAAGCCTCGAACGGACGGATCCCAACGGAAACGACATGCTCCCCGACTACGAAATACGAAAATATCAAAAATTGCTTACATGGCTGCAGAGCTATCTATCTGACAGGTCAATCAAAGTTGCAATATCAGGCCAAGCTTCAGAAGCTTCCTCCATCAACGCTTCTGTCGCCAAGGGTCAATTCTTGGACCAATCCTGTTCTCCATCTAAATTGACGACCTCGTAGATGTGTGCGAGAACGAGATTTACCTGTACGCTGCTGACTCTACACTCTTCGCCCTAATTCACTCTCCAAAAGACAGCGACGCGGTAACAGCTAGTCTCAACAAAGAATTGGCCAAGAGGGAAACATGGGCTCACACATGGAAGATCACATTCGAACCATCGAAATGTAAAACAATTACATTTTAAGGAAACGATCCCCTTCATAACTCAGACTAAGCCTCGGATGTTGCCAGCTGGAAGTGAAGCCTGAACTTGGAATCCTTGGTATCACATTGTATTAAGCGCTATACAAATGTAATATATTATTATTAGTATTATTCGATTGCAAGCTAACTTGGACAAAGCACATGTCGCACATCACAACCAGAGCTGGGCAGAAACTTGGTGCTCTAAAAAAGGTTTCCAACATGTTAGACATCAAAGGTAGAGCTACAGTTTACAACGAACAAGTCCGAAGTGTAACGGAATACGCATCTCTGTGCTGGATTAACGCCTCGCCATCTCCCCTTGGCCTACTGGACAACATCCAGAAGAAGGCACTCAAGATTATAGGAGTTACTGAGACTGCTGCTCGCACCCAATTCTCCATCCCAAGTTTGACGCACAGACGTCAGATTGCAGCAGCGTCAGTTCTGTACAAGATGCAAACACAACATTGCCCTCAATATCTTGTTGCTTGCTCCCTCCGCCAATGGAAAGAAGATGTGTAACTCGGTTCAGCTGCACATCCATGCCAGACCACGCACTAACCATACCGCATGCCAGGACCCATTCGCTAGACATAAGCATCGTCCACTCAGCTGTCCGAGTTTGGAACAGCCTCCCTGACACTCTTTGACACTGGTCTCCAAGCTTTCAAAGGGGACGTACATGCTCTCCTCCTATCCAAAATTTGATTGTTAAATGCTTAGTCTTTTACGTGAATTAATGATATTCCTATGTTATGTTTTGATATGTTATTTTGAGCTGCAGCGAACCACTTGATTGGCCTTCTGGAGCGTCACCAAAGCTATGGTGGGCTATTAATTGTCCGCAATTGCATATCATATACAAAACAAAATATTACTATTTCAACAAAACATCACATGCACAATATTATATTTAAAATGTTATAAACAAATGTGTTTTTCCTCTTTAGTTTAAACAGCTCCTTTTTAATAATTACAGGCTTTTTACTTAGTCGTTTGTAATTTGTTTATTCCTTTTGAGCATGGTGGAGTTATAACTATTAGTTTGTAATGTAATGGTGCAGGTTTTGGTGAATACAATTTAGTTTGACTAAAACTGTACTCTCTCTGACCTGAACTCAACTATCCCTTTAAGCGGTATGGTGTAATCGTAAAGCGTATAATATGCACAATCGGGGACATCATAGAGGGTGCGGCATGTCGCTCGGCCTTTTTCAGGTTTAAAGTGAAATATAGTTTGCTCTTACATCAAAATAATGTATTATAACCAGCGCATTTATCAATTGCACTAACACTAAAAAGGCCGGGCTATTTGAGGTCTTTCTACGGCCGGGGTGGGGGAATTACGCCCCCCCCCCCCCCCCCCTTAAGATCTCGGCCGCTTCCGCCGTGAAAATTGTATAGATTAAAAAGGAAATTTAAATTTTGTCACAAATTCATTAATTTGCATATTTATGGTAATTTATGCAAATATAAGGTCATACAATTAATATTTGTACCAATAAATCATGTATTCTTTATAATTAAACATTGGTTTTCACTACATATATTCTTTAGACCATTTGAAAATAATAATACAACAAAAATAGTTGGTAGAGCCAAGTTCTGTCTTATGTTTTCTATTGATTGTATAATTCTTATGTATTTGTTTGTTTTGTTTAATTTGTATTTTATTGTTTTTGTTGTTTAATTTATTTCTAACTATAATTCTATTATAACACTATTTTGAACACCAAAACAAACACCTAAAATGTTAACAAGACCCCAAAGCAATGATATATCTCTTGTTACGAAAACTGATATTTCCATATGTTTTGTACACAATCACGAAATTGGGCGAATTTCGGACTGACATGCATAGGTTAAAGGTCACGTGACTTTGTAACGGTATGTCCGATTTTCAAATTGGTTGTTTTAAAAGATGTATACGACCCAAAAGAAAACAAGTCACCAAGCAGCGGGGCGTCATCTTTATGCGTTCCGGAGCAATAGAACAAATCGCGGAGGGAAAGGTCCGGGGCATTATGGCCCCCGGCCTTTTTAGGGTTAAGCATGTTAAAGGGATCTAGTAACTTTGTTGACATGTGCAAAAAGTGATAAGCGGTTGATACAATGTATATTGTTGTTATCATATATGTCCACTGGGTGTTGTGTGAAAATTTCAAGTAAAATGGATGTTATATGGCCTATTAATGAGCAAAAATGCATAGTGATATTCACTATTCATTGCATTCACTTTGTGCATGGTTCTGACGATCCGTTGGATAATTTAACATCTGAACACTTCAATCGTAAATATATTTTTAACGAAAGGGAAATTTGAAAAAACGAAATCTGTTTGCTTTTACTGTTAATACGAATACAACAAGGTATGACGGAACCGCTATAATTCCAATTGGATTTTGAGGATTTGGACAATGTAACTAAGTCGCTTTAAGGTATTTCGTTTATTATGTACCTCGATGATAAATGGTGTCAAACTTTTTTGCCAGAGACTCTAATCCCGCGTCCTTCATGGCGTTCCTAAGTTCCTGAGCCTGCTGAGCCCCGGCGCCGTGTTTCGTCTTCCACGCCATGAGTAAATCCCTTGCAGCCATATCGGTGTCCTTCATATGAGTCTTGCATTTATTGTCGACCTCCGTGTGGGAGAACCCGAGCGCGACGCCAAGATCATGAAGCTTATCATAGGGGACTTGTCTGGCAAGGTTCAGGATGATCCGATCAGATAGCATCTCTGTGGATGCAGTGGTCCTGTGATGGTCGAAAATATATTGATAAATAAGTCGTACGGATATTTAGCGATTATGATGTCGTACATGTTTTATTACTGTGTAATTGAAGAGTTTATTTCCAAAACGTTTTAAATCCACTTGAGACAAAAGGGAGAACAATTTTTTTCTTCACATATTTCAAATTTCTATAATGTGAAGTTATTGCAGCACCAGAAACATCTACATCAAAGGATCACAAAACCACCCTTTGAGAACAATTTAGATTCCCATCCCTTTAATACAATATTAATTTGATTTGTCCAAATGTGTCCATTTATCTGACTTTGGAAATAAACATGGATGTACATGTATCATGTTTTGGAAATAAACATAATGAACCCCTTGATAATACAAATGCAGTATGGGGATTTTGTTAACCCGAAATCTCAAGAACCCCTGGGTAGAATGTCATCAAACTTGGCACAGGGGTGCACTATGAGTATTAAATAAACTGATTAGATTTGGGACAAAATCCGCTCAAGATTACAGGTCAAAGGTCAATGAACTTGGTCTGAATATGCTATAAATATGACTGGATGTGATTGATACCCCAGCAGTACTGGTTTATGAGAAGGATGAAACAATGATTATTAAGTGATGAATCCACATTGTATGGTGCACTGATATTTTTGGAGCAAATTTGTAAAGTTTACCATGGCAACGCCTAATCCAACAAAATATGTCCTGCACAGGATCACCTCATGAACATCAAATGAACAAAGGTGTATTAGAAAAACTCACAAAATGCAGAAATAGTTTGCATCAAAAGGTTTTTATAAAACAATTCTTTATTTGTTTGCAAAATTGTGGCTACCATGGCAACGCAATATACCAAATACACACAAATATGTCTTGCGCATCCTCACCTTAACAACATTAAGGGTGGAATTCTGATCAAAAGGTTATATTTAGCACAGTGCTAAAACGCGTCGTTTCGCGTCTTTTTACGTCAGAAGTAGGTAAATTTAACCCACTGTTTTATGGAAAGCCGGGTAGTTACTGCTTTGCCACCATAGTCTCCGTTGGCACTTATCTTATTGTTTTCTTCATTCAATTAGCGTTTTCTGTACACTCGATTTTGATAGCGGAAGTTTGGAGGTTTCCCCGCAAGATGAGTCCATGTTATTTATTTGAAAAGTCAAATGAATCTGGCAAAATCAACGATTATTGTCAAGTTTCTACACACTTTTTTCATACTTTCTTCCTGCCAGTTTAGCGTAAAAATAAGCGTCAGGCGCAATGGTCTATTTAGGTTTTGTGATGAGACTCTAGTGGTAGAGTAGTTAGTAGGGCAAGCACTATTAATATTTTAGGGTTAAACGTTTGCGGTATCAGGAGTAAGTTAGATTTAGGGATTTTAAACCAATACATGGACAATTTTGATTTTATGTGTTTTTCTGAAACAAAGGCAGACGTTTTGGAGAAGGAGGATTTTCCTAGCGGTTTAAATGTAAAGTATCAAAGTAAAGTATCAAAGGAACATCAACTAGGAGGGTACCATGGCTTATGCGTGGTTTTTAAAGATGCGTATACTGATGCCGTCACACATCTTGAATTCGGCCTAACCGCTGAATCTGTATTATGGTTATTGGTTGGTGAGCGGGCATTGGGTTTTACTTTTATATTAAGTGTTTATATTCCCCATGAAGGGTCCAAGTATCATACATCGGACATATTCGAAACCAATTCAGACGATATTGTTTATTTGAAAGGTAGATATGATGTACCTTTTTGCTGAACTGGTGATGCATAGGTACTCTTGATGATTTTATGGAAAATTAATTATTTGAAATAGAAGAACCTATGGCTACACCACCACTCAGAAATAATCAAGGCATTACCGTTAATAATGAAAATGGAAAACGTTTGTTAGACATGTGCAAAAGTTTAAATATGTTTGTCGTAAATGGACGTATAGGCTTGGATGCACGCCTGGGAAATTTCACATGTGCAAACTCTAGTGTTTTTTTGCGGAAAAATGTCAAACGTCATTCATTAAGGAAGGGTGTAAAGAAAAATGTGCCATGGTTCGATATGCAATGTCAGAATTTAAGAAAAGACATTTTTAGTTTGAAGAATCGAATGCATTACGTTTCACTAAGTTAGCCGTGATCTCCACCACGGTGGAAATCAACTCAACCATTTTAATAGCTTTCGTCAACATTCCATGCCCTGTTAACTGCCCCCGAGACCTAGTGGTATTATAGAGATAATCTCCTCCGGTTACACGCAGTAAACCGATAAGAACGGTGTAAACGGTGATAAAATTCTACTAGAGGCACGAATCTCTCAACCTCTCCTCAGGCCTGAGGAGCGGATATTTTCTAACTTGGGTGAAACGTAATGGAAAAAAGCTAGGAATGTTTGTTTAAAGGAGAATTTAAAACAAGAACTGGATAATTTACAGAAGGAGTACAAACAAATTATAAAATCTAAGAAAAGCCAGTTTTGTAATGATATGTATGAAAAATCTTAGAAAGCTTCGCTCGAGTAACCCGAAAGAATATTGGAAATTATTGAAGAAAGGGGCTCATCAAGACGCACGTCCTAATCCTGTATACATTGAGAATTTTAAATCGTTCTTTGAACATTTAAATAGATTAAAGCAATCGATGTCTAATGATTCTCATTCTGATGACTCTCATCATGCTCATGCTCATCATGTTCCTCATGCTCCTAATGATGAATTAAATATTGCATTTTTAGAGGACGAAGTGAAAACACACATGCTAAAATTAAAGAACAATAAGGCCTCAGGATGTGATTGTATTTTGAATGAATTTTTAAAAAATAGCAGCAAGTCGATGTTGTCTTTAATTACAAAGCTATTTAATTTGATTTTTGAAAGTGGCATTGTGCCTTCCAATTGGTCCATTGGGATTATCCGTCCAATTTATAAAAAGAAAGGTCAACAAACCGACCCTAATTACTATAGGCCGATTACGCTTTTAAGTTGTTTAGGAAAATGATTTACTTCAATTTTGAATGAACGTCTGACGAATTATTATTATGTAAATTACTTGCTTGGAGAAGAGCAAGCAGGATTCCGTGAAGGGTATTCTACTGTTGATCATACATTCGTTTTACATTCATTAATAGATTCATATCTTTCAGACAGAAGGCGGATATATGTGACCTTACACCACAAAACGACCAATAAGTCGGGAAAACTGATTGTGCTGATGTTTATAAAACATTAAAGAAGAAGTAATTACCTTTAAAATGGTATCATTCGTCATATTTGGACTAAGCAAACCCTCTCAAAATGAACACCAAAGATTTTGAATATGGCTGAAGCATTTTTAAAATAAGGGAGAAACGGGACATTTAAAAGATCAGTTTCAATTAAAGCGCTGTAATAAGATCCCATTTATTAGATACAAAAATTATATTTAAATATGATTTCCGACGCTCAAAATGTTACAGAAGCTAGATTGAGATATGCTAATTCAGGAAATACCAAAATCCTAAATCTCATATTTTGAACAAAATTTGACTAGTTTAGCTAATAAAAGAGAAACTACCACAGCGACATAACGGTCGTTTTGTGATGTAAGGTCACATATTGTGTTTTTGTGGACTACAGAAAAGCTTTTCATTCTGTTAATAGATTTTTGTTATGGGAAAAGCTATTGAGGCATAATGTAAATGGCAAATTTCTTAAGATAGTCCAGAATATATATACACAGGCAAAATCATTTGTGATGAATGGCAAATATAAATCTGATGTGTTCGATTGTGAAGTTGGAGTTAGGCAAGGTGATAATCTTTCGCCACTTCTTTTTGCTACTTTCTTAAACGATTTTAATTCATTTATTGCTGGGAAAAGCAATGTAATTGATATACTACCTACTGGCATTGCGAATAAATTAGAATCTTTAGGGGTTTTCTTTAAATCGTTTACTCTCTTGTATGCAGACGACACTGTAGTATTGGCTACCAATGAAACTACCTCAATGCGATTTATGAGTATTGTAATTTAAATGATTTAAACGTTAATGTCGATAAAACTAAAATACTGATCTTCTCTAGAGGCAAAGTGAGGAGAATGCCAATATTTACTATTGGAAATAATGAAGTGGAATTAGTTAGTAAATACTTATCTTGGAACAGTATCCAATTATAATTGTCGATTTATGGAAGCACAGGATAAACAGATAACACAAGCTATAGAAAGGCTTTATACAGTCTTATTCTACAATCGTCAAGATTAAGCTTACCTATTGATTAAGAGTTAGACCTCTTTGATAAATTAGTTATGCCAATCCTTCTTTATGGCAGTGAGTTATCGGGCCTAGAATCAAATTGTAAAAAATAGAGCTGTTTTGTACAAGATTTTATAAGAAGCTGTTAAAAGTCGGGAAAAGTACTGCCGTACTGCCGTGCATGGCGTATGGTGAGATTGGAAGACATTCTATATTTAGATTAATATAATCGCGAATGATACAATTTTGGGCACGGCTAGAATGTGGTTCATCAAAGAAGCTTAGTCAAGTAATATATGCGCTGTTAAAACAGCTTTATGATAAAGAGATATACTTCTCTCCTTGCTTGAAAAAGATTAAATTGATTCTTGACAAAACTGGAATGTCATACTTGTGGAATGATTGTGCCAAATTCTCAATAAATTGGATACAAAATACAATAAATCAACGTTTGACATTGATTTACTCCCAGAATTGGCACTATGAAGTAAACACAAATTCACTGTGCATAAACTATCGTATTTTTAAAGGAACATGCGAATTGGAAGCTTATCTTACAAAGATACCTTTGAAATAGAGGACAATGATGATTACATTTAGTTGTGGTAATCACAAGTTACCGATTATAGCTGGCAGATACAATAATATTGAAAGATCAAATCGCCTTTGTCCGCGTTGTGATCAACAGAAAATTGGTGATGAATACCATTATCTTTTTGAATGCCCTCTTTTCGAAGTGGAAAGAAAAAGGCATCTGACTTAGCAGTATAGAAAACGCCCTAACATTGAAAAGATGAAGGAATTATTTAATTCTACTAATTACTCTACCATGATACACCTTGCTAAATTTTGTGGTCTTATCGTCAGGAATTTCTCATAATCTAGTTCATTATAAAATAGCTTGAAGCTCGTAAATGACGATCTTATTATCAACAATAATATTACTCTTTTTAGTTGCCCAATCAAAATATATATATATGATGGGGGCATCAAACTTCGCGTAGTTAACTTTTAACACAATATTTCGACAAGAAATATACTGATTTGTATAATGATTCTAATACCAGTTTATTCAGAATATTATGTAGTATAATAAACACGTTTTGGTTTTAAGATCACTCAATATTAATTACTTATTTCGGCCTGTTTTGGAAACCCTTCCATTTTTATTGACAAAAAAAGGGGATCAAACTACGCGCAGCAGTTCCCATTCATCGCGCGCTCATTCTGCGCAAAATCTTACAAGTATCTTGTGGTTATCTTGTGGTTTGGAAACCACAAGATAACCACAAGATAACCACGAGATTGCGCATATTTTGCAGTGCGCGCAATCTTGTGGTTTGGAAACCACAAGATAACCACGAGTTTTGCGTGTTCAAACGAGCGCTAACCACAAGATATTCTTAAGAATTGCAAACCACGAGATAACCACAAGATAACCACAAGATTGGCTTTTATCGTCTGAATACGGCTTTTCTTGTGGTTTGCAAACCACAAGATAACCACAAGATACTTGTAAGATTTTGCGCAGAATGAGCGCGCGATAAGCGCGCGACTGCGCGCAGTCTACTTTTTTACCGTCTGAACACAATCAGCTCCGAGACTCGTGGTTTGGGTTGACCTCATGACCGAGATATGCTTCCGGTGTGAAAACAAGTCAAGTGAGCGCGCGTGACCTCAAATGAGAAAGGCGCGCATGCTACTTCCGGTTTTAATTCTTAAGAATTGCAACTCTCGAGAATTGGCATCGTTTGAACACACATTTTGAAGTTCTTAAGAATTGCAATTCTTAAGAACTTGGCTTTCATCGTCTGAATACGGCTACTGTCATTTTTTGGCATTTTCATGCGCGCACAGAACAAAGGGGGATACAACTTCGCGCATACGTAATGGTGTGGAGCTGGCAACAGGGGGGTGTCACTATCATAGAAGTATGAATAAACAAACCAACCCGTTTATAACTAGAAGGCTCACTTAACGCGCGCAAGTCACGTGTCCCATAGACTTTGTACATGGGCATTATGGCGGAGTGAACCGATTTTGAAGCTCCCGTAGCCTACTTCTCTACGTCATCGCGTAGTGACCTAGAAATACTTGACCAATCATCATGCTATGCAGTGCGTAGACTATCGCGCCTATTTTCCTGCGCACTGTCCTAGATTTCATCACGCTTATGTGAACAATGGGATCCATTGTGACGTATGCATATGAACTTGTTTTATTGACCTCGATCCGGTGACGACGCGTATGAACTAATCTGTGATTGGTTTACTGGAGTTTCCAAGTAACCCATAATGCAACCAGTTGTAGGATCTTCCGGTGAGCAAAAATCGCGGCACTCTGGCAGCAGTGACACCCCCGGGCCCGTATTCCATAAACACATATAAGCAAGAAATCTTAGAATTTTTGCTTATTATAAGCAAAAATGCTTAGATCTAAGCATTTTTGCTTAAATTCCCCCGTAAGCAAATTTGCTTACATTTTTGACGCACTTTTCGGTAAGCAAATTTGCTAAGATTTTTTGCTTATTATAAGCAAATTTGCTTAAGCAAATTTGTTAAACGAGCTTTGGTATTCAATAAACATATCAGCGTAAGATTTTTGTCTTAAATTTAAGCCACCTCATAGGTGGCTTAAATATAAGAAAAAAATCTTATATGCCTGTAATCTTGAAGTTTGGGCATGTATTGTACTGTAAGCTCGAGGCTTGGCTGTGTTAATGTACGTAAGGATAATATGATAATGCAGTAATATCGATATCATTCGCACACCGCCTGATTTGAAGATGAACCTAATTAATGTTTTGAAGTATGCATACGAATTACAAGGGACGCCTCAAACAAAAGGTAAGTAATCATTGAACTAATAATGTTGCAAACTAAACACAAAAGGCATTAGGCACAACATTCATCCCTAAAAGGCGACCTACTTCCTTACTGCGCTCAGTACGCACGCGCTGCAAGCGTATGCGCGATATTTTCTATTTTCAGAATGCAACCCCCAAAATTGAAGTCATTACGTGAAATTATAAAAGGAAAAAGGGACAATTCCTTTTTGAGACCATCTTCTACATTTGTGTCAGAAATATCACGTATTGATTTTAGAAGCCGAGTACTAGTAGAATCACGTCGAGGTAGCTCATGATCTCATCACAGAAATAGTATATTTATCGTTTATACATGAGCTATTAATGACGGAAAGGGGATCAATGAATAGAATAAAGAGAGGGAAGTTTGCGTATGCATGATGGATACTGCTCAGTAATTGACTAATTTGCACGTAATCGACAGAAAACGTTGTAACTCTTCCGATCCCCTTTTTGGACCAATGTTTAGACAGACATAATCACAGCTTCCAATTTAATTATCAATGTATTACCTTCATTTAGTATCATTTAACTTTATCTGTTAAAGAGTGTGATGAGTTTCTCTTTTCTCCCTCTAACATTACAACTGTGGTCTGTGTATTTTGTCCGATCCGCAGTGCAGTGCAGTCGAGTCCCCATTCACTTACGTACAATTTTGTTTGCGCTGCGATAAATCCTTAAACACGCAATCTCCATAGAAATTCCATCGCACAAAATTAAAGGGAAGAGTTTTGTCGTCGAGAGTCGAGTGGCGACCACATTTGTGACGTCTGCAAAATTAAGAATTTTTGCTTATTTTGTAAGAAAAAAAAGAAAGGCAAAATAGTTTATAGAATACGGAAAATTACATTTTCTTACGTAAGCACAAATTCTAAGAACATTTGCTTACTATAAGCAAATGTTCTTAAAAGTTTATGGAATACGGTTTACAGCAATAGCTTACGTAAGCAAGTTTTCTTAGTCAATTTGCTTATTGTAAGCAAGTTTTCTTACAAGTTTATGGAATACAGGCCCTGGTCACTATGCCAGAGTGACGCGATTTTTTGGTCACCGGAAGGTACTACTACTGGTTGCATTATGGGCTACTTGGGAACTACAGTTAACCAATCACAAAGTAGTTCATACGCGTCGTCACGGGATCGAGGTCAATAAAACAAGTTCATATGCATACGTCACAATGGATCCCATTGTTCTCATAAGCGTGATGAAATCTAGGACAGTGCGCAGGAAAATAGGCGCGATAGTCTACGCACTGCATAGCATGATGATTGGTCAAGTATTTCTAGGTCACTACGCGATGACGTAGAGAAGTAGTACACGGGAGCTTCAAAAATCGTGTCACTCCGCCATATTGCCCATGTACAAAGTCTATTGGACACGTGACTTGCCCGCGTTAAGTAAGCCTTCTAGTTATAAACGGGTTGGTTTGTTTATTCATAATTCTATGGCTGGCAAGTTTGATGCCCCTCCCATACATATTTAATTGTGTTTTTTTTTTGTATTGATATATCACTTACTATTTACTTTTATTTATTTGTACTTATTGTATTATAATTAGTATTACCATATATATTGTTATAGTACTTATTTTACTATCATTATTGTAATGTTTTTGTTTGATTGTGTTTCTAGTTTGACTATTTCTCTATTTTGTTTGTTTACCGTTACCAATTTAATTGGTTTGTAACTTGTACATACTGTGTAAATATTGTATATATAGTTATCGATATTTTGAAATTGACTGTTTCTATAGTTCCATTTAGTATTTTGTTGCATGCATAACCACGACAAAAATTGAAATGATATATACTGGCACGATATTTGGAATGATATTAAATGTATTTTTTATTTTTTAAGTGAAATTAAAATTGCAAGATCTGTCAATGTATCATTTATTTACTCATCATAAGACTAGAGACAATCAGATGAGCATGTGTATAGTTTTCTATATATAATTCTGAAGTCATTATTGTTTTAATTGGTCATAAAAAGCGCACGGATTATCAATGAAAAGAGTAAGTAACACTGAAACACCGATAAAAATATTTGATAGATGTCAGAGTTTTGATGTTGAGTGAGATGCCTTTGTTCGACGGATTTCTGTATCAGTATCAGTTATACTGAAGGGCACGTATGATCTTTGTTTACGAGTCTGAACCACTTGGTGTCGGTAATTGAGCACTTGTCTGAAGTTGATAGTCATTTCAAAAGTATGATATAAGCATTGTTCAGGGGAGGACCAGAGAGCGGTCGTTATGAGCAGGTGGTCGCTATAGACAGGCGATCGCATTAGCAGGTTTGACTGTATATGGGCAAGTGATGAACGAGAATTATATTTGCTACTCATTGCACTGTTTGGTTATATAGATCGGCATCCAAGGAAAATCATTAATTTTAGTTTCTCTGCCGATTTATCATGTATTGGGTATAAATTGCAATATCCAGTACGGTGTGAAAATGTCTTGGTTCGTAATTTGTTAAAGGAGAATTCCGGACGATTAAAAAAAAATACAGTATATCGGAAATTAATCTAGGGATGTGCTTGGATATTTTTCAGGATTTGAATCACTTTGGTTAATTTCTAAGATATTTTTCTAATGTCATTAAAGAGATAGTTGAGTTTTGGTAGAGAGGGCGCTACACAAAATAATTTGTTGTGAGATAATGAAAAACTGAGTGTCAAATTTTAAAGAGCATACAATTTTAATGGCAGAATAAACTTTGTTTGATAAAAATCGGTTCACAAACGGCTGAAATATCCATAAACATAACCATTTGTAATTAATGTGGGGCCCCACAAGTATTCGATAAATTTTAACCAGCCGTTAAAATTCGTTTAAAAATGCTTCCTCTTTTCAAAAAATGGCGAAAGAGGTTTTTAGATAGTTGTTGATTATCTCTCTATCTAATCACTATTTCAACAAACCATCACATGCACAATATTTTGTTTTAAATGATTTAAACAAATGCGTTTTTTTGAAAGCGCCCTCTTTAGTTTAAACGGCTCTTTTTGAATGATAACAGGCTTTTTACTTAGTCGTTTGTAATTTTTTTAATTCCTTTTGAGCATGGTGGAGTTATAACTAATAGTTTGCAATGTAATGGTGCAGGTTTTGGTTACTAAAATTCAGTTTGACTAAAACTGTACTCTCTCTATCAGAACTCAACTATCCCTTTAACTCTGAGGAAATAATTAAATTTACCGCACACAATCATGAGACCCTTACGTAGCGCCCTCACTTTGCTCAATTTCTTGAGTAGGCCTGAATCCGGTGCCACTGCATTGTGATCATTGCATGTGTCATTCATAATAGCCGGTCATGCACAGCCAGCAAATTCAATAACCACGTTTACAGAACTTTATGTCTATTTAAATTCCAATGAAAGCCAAACGTGTTACAATATCGGGCAGGCAAGTATTTTCAAACGGTTCAACAATGCAGTAATGCTCAAAGGCACGGTCAGTAGCGCAGCGTTGACTAAACTATTCATGATCGAGCATTGTATTGGTCCGATCAAAAGAACACATTCGCTGCACTGTAAACACATAGATAGGCGCATAGTTAGGGTCGCACGTCACAAATTGGTGCATTGTCGGATAGAACAAGCTCGCTCGCGAATTTGTGTCATTAGAATTTCAAAACCAATTATAAGAACCCACAATCATACTTTTTTCATACAAAATTGTGTTTATTGACCTATAATATCTGTCTTTCAATCATTAGAAGCTTGAAATCGTATGGAAGTCCACTTTAAGCGTTCTAATATAATTTGCACATTTTATATGTAAGGTCACATGTTAATATTATTTTAATACAATTAGTTAAGAAAACAGCTCTGTAATAATTTGTTGAAAAGCGCTAAAACTGAAACAGGGTTTAGTTGTGTTAATTGCCATCATGCCGTAAGAGCCCTGGGGTGTATTCTGAAAATGTAGCGGAGATAACAATTTTATCTCCTTAAAATAAAATCGCGGTAAAATTCTTTTTAAATCGGTCTTCTGAAAAAGATTTTAAGGAAATTTTAAGGCTTACGCCAGTGCGCGTTGTCAATTAAAGCCACGCCCCTTTCTGCTCCTTTGACCAATGAAAACATCGCTTACATCGATATTTTTGATTTTTTTTTTTTTTTTATCAACATGTAATAATCATTATGATAAAGTCGGATATGTGAACAAGATTCGTTTGGTCTCAAAGCCCGGAGGAGGGGGGGGGGGGGGGGGGGGGGGGGTGGTACTCAGATTAAAGTCGGACGGGGGTGTGCGGCTGAGACCTCAGAAACCATACCCACATCCACGGGTCCTTTTGCTGTAAATAGGTACCCATGTCTAAGGATTTTTTGTATGAAAAAGGGACCCAGGTCTACGGATCTTTCTTGAAAAAGTAACCCTTCCCAGCGGCACATCCCCGTATACCGAATATATGTGAGTACCCCCCCCCCCCCCCGGTGGGTCTCAAAGATTCATGTTGAAATCGAGTTGGAGGCCGTTTTTGTCAATAAACTATTATTACCTGTATGTAATGGAAGTGTTTCTTCAAGTTGTCTTGTTATTGTTTATGTGTGGTTGTGCTGTCTTCTTTTTCTTGCGTATGAGGCAGCGCAGCTTCTACGCAACATCACGCAAATTTTGTAGCCAATTAACAGTGTCGGGGTCCAAGTTGTTTAAATCTAGGTTTGGGTGGCCAGATGGGCGAAGGATTGGGCACTCTTCAATGATGTGGGAGGCAGTCTGCTCGGGTGCTCCACATGTGCAAGCCGGAGAAGGTCTGAGTCCCCAGCGGTGCATGTTGGCGTTAAACCTGCCGACCCCTGTGCGGAGCCTGTTGAGGGTGACCCAATCCTTTCGGGGTAGATCCGCGCCTGGTGGTAGTTTTGTGTTTGGGGTCACTGTGAATTGAGGGGTTCTGGGGGTCTGCTGACAGCTGTCCTTCCATGCGGTGAGGGTGTTGTGGGTGCCTTCCCGCAAGGTGTCAGCATGGCGACTGAACGGTCTGTGTGAACGTAGGCGTTGGCGGCCCGGTTGTGTGTTCTGGGTGGTGCGGTGTAGAGGGTGTGTACGGTCTTGGAGGGCCTTGTTAACTAGTTGTTGAGTATATTGTTCTCTGCGGAGGGCGGGGGGTGCGGTACCAGCGAGCACTGGTAAGAGGTCAGTTGGTGTGGGTCTGAGGCATCCTGTGATGATCCTCATAGTCTCGTTTAGGGTGGTGTCCAATTTGGGAGTGTGTGAGCTGCGGCATCATGCAGGGGCAGCATACTCGGCAGCACTGTAGACTAGTGCGAGTGCGCCAGTACGAAGCGTGGGAGTTTTAGCACCCCAGGTGGTGCCCGCAAGGCGGCGGAGTAGGTTGTTCCTAGATGAAACTTTGGCTCGGAGTGAATCTATGTGTGGTTTGAAGGTCAGCTGTCTGTCTAGCTTTACTCCAAGGTATGTTGGGGTGGGGGTGTAGGGCAGTGGGTTCCCGTTGCCTTTGACCGTGAGCTGGCGGTTTGCTTCTTTGGTGTTGAGGTGGAAGGCAGTTGCAGTTGTTTTTGCAGCGCTCAGCTTTAGTCTCCAGGTCTTCAGGTAGTTCGCGATCTTAGCCATGTCAGATGTTAGGACGTCTTCAACTTTTGACCAGATTTTGTCCGAGTGGAGTCCGTGCGGCAGTCTTGGGCATATCACTGATGTAAATGTTGAAGAGCGTTGGTGCAATGACTGAACCTTGGGGGAGTCCGTTTCGGAGATGTCGGGGGCGACTGGACTTTCCGTCGCTGGTCTTCATGACAAAGCTGCGGTTAGATAGGATGTTGGTGATAAATCCTACTAGGTGGCGGTCTGGTACCATCTGGAGGAGCTCCAGGGTGAGTCCCTGGTGCCACACGGTGTCGTAGGCTGCAGTTAGGTCGACCAGGATGGCACCAGCCTTGTGGCCTCTCTCAAAGCTGCTCTCGATGTCATTGGTGAACAAGACTACTTGTTTGACGGTACTGCGACCGCGGCGGAAACCTGCTTGCTCGTCAGGAAGTTGGGGGTCGACTATCGGTTCCCGCTAGGAGGAGTCTTTTGTGTAACTTGAAGGGAATGCAGAGGAGAGAGATTGGTCTGTAGTTCTTGGGGTTATCTAAGGGCTTGTTTGACTTGGGTAAGGCGATGCTGGTTACTTTGCGCCATATCTTTGGGATGGACTGGTGGGTGAGGCAGGATGAGAAAAGAGCCATTCCAGACAATTTGGTCCGCAGTGCAGTAGGAACTTCGGAGGCAGGTTGTCTTGTCCATGAGCCTTTCCACTTTTCAAATGTTTGATGGCAGTGGCGATCTCATCGGGAGTGAAGGGTGATGACAAGAGTCCATCCACTCCTAGGGCCTGCCAGAGTTTGGTGGTTTCTTGTTTGATGTGACGAGTGTGTTTTTTTGTCTGCGTCTTTGAAGCGGCCGTTCTTGAGGAGCTGTTCCGCGATTGAGTTAGCGGTCACGGGGCATTGTTTTGGCTTGGGACTTCTGCCGGTGAGGCGATTGAGCGTTTTACAGGCCAGTCTGCTGGAGTGGGTGAAGTCGATTCCTAGAACTGTCTCCTCCAATCTCTCTCTGCGTTTGTTGTATAGGCAGGCAGTTAGAAGGGTTGCCTTAGAGGCTGCTTCATCGCCGCGTTGTAGAGGTCGTTACATTCATCGTCCCACGAGGGGATGTAGCAGCGGCGGTGGCCGCGTGGGATGGAGCTCTTGGCTGCTGTGGTGAGGAGGTTGCGGAAGGATGTGTACGCTTGGTCCAGGTTGGAGGAGGATTGTAAGGGTAGGTTATCTACGTCTTGTGCTGTCAGATGATGGTTGTGCTGTCAGATGATTTGTATAAAAATGATAACGAATTTAAGGCACAATAATTTCCGATATGTTTATGGGGGATACAGTAACACTCATGACCTTCGAATCTCTGACTTACTTGTGTCCAATATAAGCGCGTTTAATCTCATGCGCGCGCAAAGTTTGCTAAAAGAGCGCGATATCTACATTCTGCTTCCTCGCTACCCCTTCATCATGTCTTACAATCTGGCAAATCCAGTCAAATGTCTCTTTGCCGATCCGATAGTTTCGTCAAAATGTCGCCCCTTCTAATTCATAGGGCACTAGGCGATCGAAGCGGCGGCCGGGCCCCGGGCGGCCATGCGCGTGTTGATGTTCGCGGGTATTCGTGCTCCAAGAAGCGTTGCCATAGCTTACTTTTAGATTCAAGTCACGGAGATAAAACTGCTACTTGATTTTAAATTCTGTTGTAAATGTTATGTTAAAATTCTTTTCAGAATACCGATTTGCCTTATTTGCATACAATTTGCATATCTTCCATGGCAACTACAATAAATTATAGCGCTGGCTAAACAATTGTAGTGACGTAGATAAAACAAAAATTGCACAGTTTCAGAATACCGATTTCCTAAACAAAAATTTAGTGACGTAGATACAATACATTTTTGCTTAAAATCGTTTTCAGAATACACCCCCTGATTTTGTCTACGATTGATTATTGCAACAGCCTGTTCAGAGTGTAATTCTCCAAAGACAAACAGAATATTGACATAATCTAGCTGCTCGATGAAATGACGCTGTAGGTCGAGGGGCAGACAGATCATATTTGCATTGGATGTGATGTGGCAGGATTAGTAGAGCTCTCGCTGTATCGCGTTTGTCCTTCTAGTAGGGTTGTTAAGGGCCATTAAAGGGATCTAGTAACTGCGTTGACATGTGCAAAAAGTGATGAATGTTTGATGCAATGTATATTGTTGTTATCTTATATGTCCACAGGGTATTGTGTGAAAATTGAAAGTGATATTCACTAACTCACTGCACTCACTTTGTACACGGTTTCAAAAATCCGGGGGAGTTTTTCTTATCTAAATACTTTGAACGTACATATCTTTGTAACAAAAGGGAAATTTGAAAAACCGAAACCTGTCCCATGATTTTATTGTTAACACGAATACAACAAGCTATGAGGGAACCGCTAGAATTTTTTGAGGATTTGGACAATGTTACTAAGTCCCTTTATTGTAGGCGTTCACTGAAATTTGGGGTACTATTGTTTTACTTGGCACACATATTCCTTGGATCAAATAAAGACAATTCATCCAAAGAGACACTATGTATCTATGCAAATTTGGCCTAATTTCCATAATTTATGCAAAGTTATTCATAGGAATTAAATATTATATGACAATTGTGTTTTTATTAAGATATTTGAGAGAGAACATATTCATTGGATCGAAAGATGAAAATTCGTTGGAACGTCAACAAATCATTACAAATCACCAATTACGTCGCGATTGCGACAAGAAAGTATTACAAATACAGGCGATTTCCCTAGAATCCCGTACATACACTTGATGTCTGTCCATTTTATTTATCTGACAGTATACATACTGGTGCTTCTAAAACCCAATTAATAAGCTCTGCCCCGTCTCTCGAAGGGTCCACATCCTCCCGGACAATCAAACACAAGTAGAAAATAAATTTAAGATGATTCCAGAACGCTTTTCGATTTAAGTCCAAATTATCTGAATTTGGTCACTTTGATCCTTGGTAGTGTCCGAAATCGGATTCTTAGCTCGAACGATCGAACAAAACGTCACCTCCACGAATCGTTATGATAGGTGGAAAATGCCAGTACGCACCAATACGCACTGTGTACGCACCAGTACGAAATGGTACGAATTAACCCGTTTCTTCCTGGAACCGAGTTAATACGGGCCCCGTGTCACACACTCACACCCGGGAACCGACTATACTCGGTTCCGAAAATACCACACTCATGACACTATTTAATCGTCTAAAAAGCTATATTCTGAATGCAGACATACTGAATTTTTTATATCATCTGAAAGCTAATAAAATAATCTATCGAAATATCTCAGACTTTTGACGTATCATGAGTTTTACAGCAATTGGTAACTGTATAAAGTATGTAATGTTACTTACAAAGTTAAAATAATTTCGTACAGCGGTGAATGTACGATGTACTCGCCAACATTTAGAGAAATTGCGTTTCGCTTGGACAGGCATGTATTCCCATTACGCGTACAATAATAGTGGCAGCGAAATATTTTGTGCGTGCGCGCCATGCCAATAGAGATTGATACATGATTCTGTATGCATAGAGCTGTATATGTTCTGTATACAGCTGCCTATTACCGGGATCTTCACTGTGGTATAGAATACATTTCTATACATGGTTACCGGCCTTTTGTGCGTGCACCACCTTTGTGAAACCGCAACCGAAAAAAAAAAATAGATTTCTCTGCACGCACACACGGCCGCTGGTCTTTTGTGTGGAGGCTTTGGGTCGTATCAATGAAAAGAATCTCGTTTTGGGGGTTGATAGATACGCTTTTATTTTCGGAAGCAACCGGTTAAATCATGAGTTGACCTCGAATGTTTTGAACAGTTCAAAACTGTCGTGGCCCTCCCGCGAATAGAGGAGAGTGCCTCGGATCACCGAGACTCCAACACCGTTTGCCTACTGAAAAACAATTGGATGAGCATATCTTAGCCAATACTTAACATATTCAATTGATTTTCGGTATTTGGGCATTATTTTCTTTATACTCATAGTAATATTTGTATACTCTTTAGGAAAATGAAGTTGAAATTTAAAAAACCCTTACAAAGAATGTTTATGAAGTCATAGCTTCTGTACTCTATACGAGGCAGATGACATGTGACGTTCATGACGTCATTGTGAACGCGCGTCGTCCACATTGCGAAAAGACCCTATCAAAGGGATAGGGTGAGTTCTGGTAACGAGAGTACAGTTTTGGTCAAACTGAATTTTAGTAAGCAAAAACTAAAATAATGACTAAGTAAAAGCCTGTTATCAATCGAAAATAGCCGTAAAAACTCACACTTATCGGGTAAGACCATTTCAAATACAATATTGTGCATTTTATGTTTTGTTGAAATTGTGATTATATAGAGACATAATCAACAACTATCTATCAACTGATTTAGAAATGTTTGGAAAAAAGGGAGCATTTCAAAAAAAATATTACGGCTGGTTCAAAATTGTTAAATGCATGTGGGGCCCAAATTTCCCTTTCGTTATGAAGATATTTACGAATGGAGTGTTCAGACGTCAATTTATCAAAACGTCAAAACCCTGTATAAAGTGAGTGCAATGAGTTAACGAACAATAAGTGAAGATCGCTTTGCTTTTCTGCTCATTACTCGGCCATAAAACGTAAATTTATCTTAAGATTTTCACACAAAACCCAGTGGATATATCAGATAACAACAATATACATTGTGTCAACAACTCATCACCTTTTGCACATGTCAACAAAGTTACTAGATCCCTATAAATGTGTCGACAGATATCCGTCTTAGAACGGTTAGAAATAACCCGTAGGTAATTACAATTATTTTTCCTGAGAAGACGTCATGTTTATACATTCATGTTATCAGTTGAAACCATGTTTTTCTTATATGTTTCGATCCATTAACGTAAGAACTTTGTACAACGAGAAACGCTGCAAACGTCTAATAAAATGCACACACTATTCGTCGATTGTTTAAAAACTTCTCTGGGTTAAGATGCAAAAAGTTAATACGTGTAACAAACCTTTCTAAACGTGCATATGAGTCTTCCACTGCCTCAGAGACTTTGTTCGTCGCTTTGCTTGTGTCATCTATCTTGCGGACCTGTTAGGAAAGAAATAACCCGTAACATAAAGTGGGGAATAATAATTATCTTAAAGCAATCCATTTACTTTACATTGTAGCCCTAATAGTGATATATGAGATGTAAATGATATGTAAGATTTCCGTAGAGAATAAATAATGTTTACCTAGTGAAAAACGAGTAAATCGATGTCTGATTTTATGCCATTCGTTCGCGTGCAGTGTCCGAATTAGATAACTATCGAGAATTTAGTCTCCGAGTTCGGATACTCTTAACTTTTCTTGCTTTCAGTTCATATCGATCTAAATGGCAAAGCTTGCAGCCGTTTACAAGTTTTACAAATGCACACTTCTCAACAATGAGACAAAATGTATTCGTGTTACAGAATTAGAAAACAACAATGCTATTTTTTCATCAATATATCGTCCAATTCTTTTAAACAAATATCGACGTTTACGACTTTTGATTTTAGGTGCTAAATTTGCATGTTCTATGATCAGTTTTCATCAAAATAAATACCTAGATATTTACAAGCAGACACTCTTTAACAGTCGACTCTATACAGGGTGGCCCCAACAAAACGGAACGGGGCACTTCCCAAAATAACAAAATGAACATGTCCATCGGATAGGGTATCTTCTCAAATTAAAAACTATACCAATAACAGTCATTTTGGTCGTGTATATTTTGTTTTAGGGCGTTCTGAGTGACACCATGTCAGGTTCCCATTTTTGTCGATTTGTACCAATTCATTGCCCGATAATTCGCACTTACCATTGTAACGGCCCGTTATAGCATCAGACAACTGTGCTCATTATTTCGTTTCGCAGTTGAATGCACACTAACTATCATTCAAAGTATCAATCATTTTCTCGGAGCACTACAAGAACAAAACGAACATGTTTCGCTTACATGTTCAGACACTTTCTAGCTTTTTAGGAAGGTAATTCGTATATAATGAGAATAACACTGGTCCAAGTAGTGAACTTTGTGGCACGCCACAAGTTACGTTTCTCACAGCAGATAACATACCATTCAAGTATGCATACTGTTGTCTCTCTAAGCATAGAGTTTCAAACCAATTGAATACTGCAGTATCAACAACATAACGTGTTGTTGTCTTTTTTTATAGAATGTAGTGGGCTACACAATTGGATGCTTTTGTCAGGTCATTACAAGACCAACTAACACCCCATTATCAATAGCAGACACCCATCAGTCATAGGGGCCCCTCTCTAATTTATTTACTATTCAATCACCCACTTTCATATTTGGCACACCTGTCAAACAGATCAAGCTCTACAAGTTGCAATCATAAACAGACTTTAAGGTCACCATAATATGAGGGCTCTATTTACGATAATATGATGGAAAACATAGAAAATGTCAGAGTTTAGAAGTTTTGGAGCTGTTTTTCGCCAGATGGACTGTTATCAAGTAGGCAAATTTAACATTTTAACATAATTATGTAATATTACATATTCTGGAACATAGATCATGACATTTCTTGATTTAATTCTTATTATGTTCATTTTTATGCGCCATCTTGTCTATACAGACAAAAAAAAAAAAAAAACAAATTTTAAAAATGAACATGCTCTTCAGTTTGTATGGTTACAATGGCAACAATAAGTGGCCAACCTAGTCAACATTTATACCAACCTGTTCGCAATAACATTTAAGGAAAGTGACAACATTTTGTGACAATCGAACTTGGAGCTTCCTCGTTTCGCTTCTACCGTGTTTAAATAGGGTTATATTTTTTAAAATGGCCCTTTAGTATGACGATATTTATCATTCAGCTCAAAATCGCGAAGGAACGGGTACAAACCTCAAAGACGCCCGTTGTAAAAGCTGACACATATTTATGTTTTTTAACCAGAAAAGCAGTGTTATTTTTCAATGTAACTTTCACACTTTATTTGGACATCCTTACAATGATTTTGGTACAGGCTTATAATCTTAATTGTCTTTTAGGGCAATATCTGACACTTTACAGGAGCACCTTTAATGAATTCCAAATGTGTTAAGACTTTTGACGTGCGTCTTCCATCTTTTGTTTGGGTTGTCTAGCACGGTGTGTGACGTTACTGTGTGCGCTTTTATAAAGCTCCCAATCATCTGTAAATTTTGTTTTAAACGGTCTGTTGAACCCTCACAATATAGAAATATCTAGAAATGTAGAAACGACCACAAATGTAGAAGACATCAACCACAAATGAAGAAGAACATTAACAACAAATGCAGAACATAAACCACTAATGTATAAATTGAACAGCGACCACAAATGTAGAAACGCCGACTAATGTAGAAATAATGCGCAAAAGTCGCCCACAAATGTAAACAAAGACAATGGTGCAACCTATGTTTAAACGCTATCTAATCAGTACGACGCACACATTTTTGAATTTTTACATTAGTGGGTGATGTGAATGTAATTATAGTGGTTGATCAGAGCACCCACAAATATAGAAATGCCTACAAATGTTACAATAATATTATAAAAATTATGAAACCAACCACAAATTTTAAAAACGCACTGTCTTGTAAACTTATTCGATTTGGTATCCAACTTTGAAATTTCGCCATAGACATTAATTCTTCTTTAAACAATTGATTATCATACGGTATAGTTCATGAATGATTAACGAAAACTTTTATAGAAATAACCTAACATTTGGGCTCCAGTGAATATTTTACCGTTTCGTTATTATATGGGAGATACATTTTATATTTTTGTATTTGTCCAAAGAACATCCACAAACGTAAACATGTGGGCAATTCCGTGGTAACGGAATTACAATTCAGAGAAATTTTGCTCATTCTTTTTCATAATATGGATTAGTCCTATGACCTAAAGACTTATCAACACTTTAATAAGTTCTGGAGATATACCTGCTGTCATATAGAAACAAAAATATGGAAATTTCATACATGAGGAAAGTGCTAGCACATATGATACGTCGGTAACGGAATTACGGCAGAGAATGGGCCTTTTTTCCCACCTTCAACTTTCACATGAATTCCTCTGAAATTTAAAAGACATTTTGTGTAGATTTATATTTAAATTCATTGCTATGGGTGTCAACTTCATGATAACATTAATTTTTTCCTTTATGTTCATCTTGTTTGGTCGTAACTGACCATGTTTCCAAAAAAGGCAGCGGTAACGGAATTACATAAATGGTAACGGAATTACGCCTTCTGAAATTTACCTTAAAAAGTTTAATTTTTTTGAATACCAGATAAGCTAAAATCCCTTTAAAATGTTATTTTTATGTTCAAACATTTATAAAAACCAAAATGCAAGATACTTTTATGCCAAATTATGAAGTAATATATGAATACGCCTGCTTAATTTGTTAATTTGGTAACGCAGTGTGAAATTTCTAAAAAAATAACTATTTGTATTTGCGAAATTCAAGTAAGTCTTCGTTTACATAGTCCTTGTTATCAAACTCTGCAGTCCTGGCGCAAATCAATGGTCACATATTTCTCTATTTATACTAGAAAGCTATCTAATGAACATGGTAACGGAATTACACTAGTAACACTGCTGTGTCAATTATCCACAAATTCTTCTAAACTATACGTATCCATTGGATAAATATCAATTCTACCAAAGAATTTCATACACATCTATCTACAAAAACACTTTTTTGATCATGTACACTTCCTTATATTATGCAATTTGGACAAAACAGATTGGGAAGCAAGTGCTTAGCAGAACAATAAATCAAAGTCAGATGTCAAATGAAATGATGCATGTATCAAGGGTAACATGAATTGCTTGAAGTATATCATGCAATACACAATGTGTACAACTTGATATTAGAATTCAGAAAACCCTGGGAAGACTTATAATAATAATAATAATATACTCGATTTATATAGCGCCTAATATTGATTGATAATCATCTCTAAGCGCTTTACAATGATAATATTACCCCCGGTCATAGGATACAATGCAAACCAGCATACATTGTGTGCACCATTTCCACTCCCTGGGGAGCATTCCTTCCAAGCGGCACATGGGCATTGAGAAGATCCTTCACATATAGGCTTTCACCTCCTACCGGGTCCCCATTTATACACCTGGGTAGAGAGCAGCATTGGACATGTACTAACAAAGTATGTAACCATGCTGGTAAGTTTAAAGGGGACCACCAGGCAAAGGACAACACATTATTATATGTTTTGGTACCGTTTTGTGATATCAAATAGATACCCGACATTTTGCAAAGGGTTGTGTAATTCATAAACAAATCAATTAATTTCCACCACTTAAGGAACCACTGCTATTTCCTGGTTCCATACGGGCCAAGCATTTGCGAGTGCGCCAATGCTTTCACGCGTACGTCAATAGAATCCCGGATGATTTGTTCGCTCTGCACAGAGCGCTCTGGCTCTGCACGCATATAGTCTTCGCAATTCAGACCGCATGAAAGCATGGTTGAGAATGGTGATGCTTTTTCCAATTATATATTTTTTTCTGAAAACATATTTTTGTGAGCTTGTTGAAGGAATGGAATACTCAAGATGTTACCTTTCTATAATAAGAATATTATTTTTGGGTGGTGGTACCCTTTAATGGCCAGCACGGATAGGGTTCAATCCTATTGTCTGAATGTTAATACCAATAATTCTGGGAAGTTAAAAGCCAGGAAACTAATTAGTGTGTTATGAGTAATTATATGAAGGAAAGTGTGTCTCTTCTGTCCATTTGTGGCTCATTGAGGGTATCTATGATATGCTATTAGACCTGTAAATAATGTCTGACCTGTATGCCATCTACTAAATTGTTCTAAATTAAACTCATCCATCTGATCAAAATCACTACTACTACTTTGATCATGTACACATACTTGATGAAATTTGGACATAATAAATTGTTAGAAGCATGTACAAGAACATTAATTTATAGTCAGAGATCAGGTGATACATGTATCAGGGATACAATTAATTGTTTGTAGTATATTATGTAATGCACAATGTGTACAACTTGATATTAAAGATGTTCAAGTTTTAAAAATCCTAAACTTATTTATAAATTGTACTAACAAAGTATGTTACAATACTGACAAGTCAAATGGCCAGCAAGGATATTTATTGTCTGAACTTTAATTCATCAGCAATAATACTGCTACATTTTAAAGCCAGTGAATAAGTTAGCATGATACATGCATTTATATGAAGGAGGGTATATTCTATTCTGTCTGTTTGTGGCTCCTTTACATATCTAAGACCTGTGAATAATGTAATTGGCCCGAATTCTCAAATCAGTAGCTCAACTTGAGCTTGGCTTCAAAAGACAAAACCTACCGGTAACAATATTCACCAGTAGACCTATTGTGTAGTTCCTGTATGGTGCTATAATATTTGAATGGTTTCCTTTCATTATCTAGTCAATCCCTTGAGTTCTGATATTAGGCAACAGGGCAATGGGCCCTTGGAAATATAGCCGAAGTATAGTCTGTCATCAGCCCAATTGTGTCTGGATCATCCTGGACATTTGCAGGTGACCTCTTATAATATTGACAGAATTTCAAAGGGCCCGTTGTCTTAATGCTTTTAAGCAGAAGCAAGGGATTGACTAGAAAATGAGATGAAACTTTATACTCAATACTCCTGCTGGCGCAAAGTGGTACTGGTAGTCTTGGTCTTTTTAGACCAATCTCAAGTTGAGCAACTGATGAGATTTCAAGCCAAAGTCATCTACTATGTGGCCAACCATACTTCCCTGGTACTGTTTGCTTCAATAATTTGACAGTAATGTTACTATCCACAGCTTCTATCACTTGGCCAATTAATTTGTTGGCATTGTTTTCTTTGCAGTGTTGAACTACCACCTATTTCAATTTGAGGTCCTCCATGCCGCTGCTGATGACATTGCTAATATAGACTGTGTTGTTGCTTTTTCCTCTGTTCTGAGTGTTCTTGCTGTTATCTTGGACACTATCTTCCTCAATACTACCTGCAGTCTTAGACTTCAACAAGGGGAGGGTGTTGGGTTTGGGTGATCTATTTTTTTTTTCTTGCCAAAGACTGCAAGATTTTGTTTGTTTATACTTTGTGAAAACTATTCCTGACATATGTTTAATAGATAAACTGTTTCTCAACTATTTTTATGGCAAAAGAACAGAAGGTCATAAGAGAGGATCTATCTCATTTGATATCTTCCTTTAAATTCATAATTTGTTTTTTTACTCATCAGAAGTTGGATTTTGTTTTCCCCCCTGTATAGCAGGTGGAGTTCCTTTCTTTCAAAAACTTCCTAACCACTTTGAAGTCAAATTAATGTTGCGTCCCCTACCGATGTAATTCCGTTACCGGTGTAATTCCGTTACCATGTAATTCCGTTACCGATGTTTTCATAGAAATGGGTGAAGATATTAAAGAATTGGGTGTTTGGGATTTCAAGGACACATATTTTAGCATTGGATTTACAATTACAGAATAATTCATCAATATTAAAGTTCTTTAAAAAAACTTTCTTGGAATTTCGGTAACGGAATTACATACAAATTGGAGTAGATTTGGTCATTCTGTCCAGCAAATATTGGTTCCGGTTGGAACAAGTGCTTTACAAAATAAGAAGATTATCCATATACTAGTATAACTGCAAAGTATACAAAGGAATAAGTTCAGGGATCAATGATTTATTGATTTGGTATTGAATTTAGTAATTTTTTCAATTCTGAAGCCTAGAAAACCCAAAAAGTTCAAACACTGCTTTCAGAAAAACAGATTAAGTTATTCACAAACGGTCTTCTATTCACTAATATATAGGACGTTGTCCACCCAAAACATGCTTTGAAATTGGATTTCATAAACTTTTAAATTTTCCATTTTTGGCCTCTCTCATCCGGAATTGCCCATGTACATTTACAAACTGCTCATGTACGGTGGATTAAAAACCAAATTATAGATGAAATACTTATGCTTTTAATGATTATTTATATTTATTCATTTATTTGTCTTTTTTTATTTATATATTGATTTTCTTTATTGATTATTATTATAATTATGATTATTATTATTATTATTTTATTTATTTATTTATTTTATTTTTGTTGGGGGGGATCTGGTTTCTATCCGTATTTTGTCTTAGAGCCAAGCCGACGATACCAGGACCCGATCTGGCTTTGTACATGTGTACACGTTAGCTGCATTTCAGCAAAGACGCTTAATGGAAAGACCGACCACTGTACAATTATCCTGTACAAAGTGAAAGGGCAGAGCGCGATGTACAAAATTAACACGCACTTTGATACGCAGGCTATTCATTATGACGTCACAATAATTATGTTTACTTCGCCCGGCTAAAAATAATTTCAAGAAGACGTCATAAAGTTTGATGAAGCCAAATTTGCATATCGCGCGAGAAATTTGTTTTGCGCACTTGGTTACGCGTACAATAATAAAGAATTAAATAAAGACAGTGCGCGGACTGAGCGCGCGTTAACATTAAAATACGCGGGTAGCCATTATATATATTTCTCACAGCTATAATTTGAAACGTAAAAACGCTATCGACTATAATGTTTTAATATTTTTAACTAAACAAAAACAAAATTAAATAAGTAAAACAATGTGTCACCCAGGTGTACTGAGTTTGGAGATAAGCTGATGTTCAAACTTCATACTAGCCTGAATTTGCCGAGTTTAAGTGAGTTTAAGGGATGTCCGATCACAGGGCAGTGTCGATTCACGTTTCCACTTCATTGAAATACACCCGCAAAAAACCTCGCAAGGTATATGATGGGGGCATCGAACTTCGCGCAGTTAACTTTTAACACATCATTTCGACAAGAAATATACCCGATTTGTATAATAATTCTAATACCAGTTTATTCAGAATATTCTGTATACATATATTATGTATACATAAATGGCTCTATTGTATATACGCCCCCTAATTTGCATGCTTGGGGTATTTGCCTTTCACTCAATTCCTTTTAAACTCCCTTCCAATTAATGTTGCAGGCTTTGGGTTAACAGGTATGAACTAGTGGATCTTTTATGTGTGTTTATAGCGTGCATGGCAATGTAGGAGCGGAAATATTGGGGGAGGGGGGGGGGGGGGGGGGGGGGGGGGGGTGGGGGCAAAACGATATGTTCGCCCCCAATATTTGTACTGGGGTGGGGACGACTGCCCCCTGCCCCCCCCCCCCCCCCCCCCCCCCCCCCGTATCGACGGCTCTGTGATCTAGACCTACTCAGTCGCATGAAACTGTAATCGATGTAAAGCTTCTTAGAGAGCACTTCTATTTCCACTTAACGCCAAACTGTTTTTTTATATTTATACTTTGATAAAAGCTTGCAACTCATCATAAGCACTATCATCAACTATTTACCAGCATTATCACCACCATCACTTTCATCAGTCATCAGTGATGACCTATAGGCTATACCATCATCATCATTTATTCAGAATATTCTGTAGTATAATAAACACGTTTTGGTTTTAAGATCACTCAATTTAAATTAACTATTTTGGCCTGTTTTTGAAACCCTTCCATTTTTATTGACAAAACAAAGGGGATGGAACTTCGCGCAGCAGTTTTCGTAATGGTGTGGAGCTGTATGCAGCTGGCAAGTTAGCTGCGCGAAACTAACTGCGCCAAGTTGTATGCCGCGCGAAGTTAGATGCCCTGACGTTTATAAAAAAAAGGGCATATGAAAGGTTTGGGTGACGACATTATACAATTCAAGGACTCCTTCATTAGATCTGCTGGCAATAGGGAGGTAAATCTAAATTGGGAAACCTTCACAAGTGAATTATTTCGTTTGATGGACAAACATATCCCTCAGAACAAAATTGTCATCATGGCAGGATGTGCCATGGATGACGAATGATATTAAGAGACAAATTCGAAAGAAAAAAAGATTATACAACAAGGCAAAGAGAGTTGACACCGAACAATGCTGGCAGGATTTTCGAGACATAAGAAAGGCTGTCAAAGCTAGCATGAGAAAATCATACGAGGAGTATATAAATGGAATATTTACGGACAGCGACGATGAAAAACAATCACACAAAACATTCTGGAAATTCGTTAACAGCAAGAAGAAGGACTCGGGTACGATTCCCACTTTGAAGACAGCCTATGGACTTGCGACAGACAACCTTTAAAAAGCTGAGGCTCTCAATAATCAGTATGAATCTGTATTTACAAACGAAACCCGAGAGTTAATACCAGACAAAGGACCAAGTCCTTATGTGTCGATGTCAAACATAACTTTTACGTTGGAAGGGATTGAAAGAATGCTTAAATCTCTCAATTTAAATAAAGCATGTGGCCCAGATCTAATTCCTGTCAGAATCTTGAAGGGATATGCAACGGAAATAGCCCCTATACTCCGAGTCATATTCATTCAATCTTATGACACAGGCAAATTACCACAGGACTGGTTGATTGCTAATATTGTACCTGTTTATAAAAAGGGAAATAAATGCGAACCAGAGAATTACAGACCTGTTTCTCTAACATGTGTCACATCTAAACTCATGGAACATGTGATCTTTCACTCCATCATGGAACATCTGGATGAAAATGATATACTTGTGAAGTATCAACATGGTTTCCGCAAGAAGCATTCTACCGAGTCCCAACTCATCACTACGGTGGAAGAACTATCCAGATCTTTAGATAACAACCATCAAACAGACGTAATGAGTTTGGACTTCTCCAAGGCCTTCGACAAGGTTGCTCATCATCGGCTTTTAAGTAAGCTGAAATACTACGGAATTCGTGATGTGACCATAAGCTGGATATCAACTTGGTTGACTACCAGGACTCAACGAGTGGTTGTTGATGGAGAGGCTTCAACGTCGGTTCATGTCACATCAGGAGTGCCTCAGGGCACAGTTCTAGGTCCTCTGATGTTCCTCTTATTCATAAATGACATTGGTGACGAGGTCGATTCTACCATCAAATTATTTGCGGACGATTGCCTTTTGATGCGGAGAATATCATCTGTAGATGACACGATAAAACTTCAATCAGATATGGACAGACTTTTGGAGTGGGCTGATCGTTGGCAAATGCAATTCAACGCCAAGAAATGCTACTCAATGCGAATTCACAGAAAGAGGCATCCCATTATGCACACTTATACTATGAGGGGAGATGATCTTCTAGGTGTGGCCAGCAAAGCATATCTTGGAATCGAGCTACATGAGCGTCTAAGCTGGAAATCGCATGTAGATGCGGTCACAAACAAGGCCTCGAGGACCCTTGGATTCATTCGGAGAAATCTCGGAAGACAATGTCCAACAGAAGTGAAAAAACTGGCATACATCTCTCTCGTACGGTCCCAGCTAGAGTATGCGTCGGTAGTATGGGACCCCAACAAGCAGAATCAGATAGACCAACTAGAGAAGATCCAAAGACGTGCACTTCGTTTCATTTGTGGAAACTAACAGCGTGATGCCAGTGTAACATCCATGCGAGAACAACTTAATCTCCCAACTCTTGAAGAAAGAAAAACAAACGGGCACGATTGTCAATGTTCTACAAGATAGCAAATAACAAAATTGCTATACCAATACCGGATTACATCAAACCGAGGGAGCGAACTACAAGGAGGAGTCAACAGCAGCGATATATGAGACTTGGCTCTTCAATGGACACTTACAAATTTAGTTATTTAATAATGTTGATTCAAATCATATATATTTTCTAATTATCAAAGAGATTCGTAATCTTCACATACAATTCATGAAATCTCTTTGATAATTAGAAAATATATATGATTTGAATCAACATGTTATGCATTTCAACATAACTTTTACAAAAATGTTTCAAGACACTAATGGCTTTCTATAATATTTAAGACCATCTTAGTGCTAAGATCAACTTAGGATCTTTGTGAAACACCCCCCAGGACACTTAAGGACTGGGACGAGCTACCTCAGAACATCGTCGAACTGCCTTCTTTGGAGCAGTTCAAGGTGGCTCTTGAAACAATTTAGTTCCCTTTTCAGGAACTGTACCGCATAGAGCTGTATATAACAGCTCTATGCTTTACCTTCATCTAGATGCTGATCAGGCGTTGGTGAGTATTACCATAGAACTAGAGTACGTTCTGATCCCTATTTTTGTTTAAATTAATACTAACAAAGGGCACATTTTTTCAAAAAAAGCTATCGACTATAATTTTAAAATGTTTTTTCATTAATTCAAATGAACAAGATTCAGTACTGTACCCAAACCTCTGGGTGTACTGAGTTTTCTCTTAAGCTCGATTTGAATCATCAATTTGCCTGAAGGGACATCGCTGCGCGAGGTGTGTTGCGGTGCGCTGCGCTGCGATGCGCTGCATGCACTGTGCATTAAAACATGAAATCGTTAGTTCTCAATATAATTACCTACAGTACATATTAACTACGTACAAAAGGAATCTTAACGAACTATTTTGGCAAAGCAATTCTAAATATCATCTTACATATTTCCATAGTCCCTTGCATTTTGCTGCGCTGCATGCACTGTGCATAAAAATGAAATCGATAGTTTTCAATTTAATTACCTACAGTACAGATCGGTACAAGCATGGTGGCTTAGCGGTTAGAGTGTCCGCCTCATGCATGGGAGGCCCCGGGTTCGAACCAAGACCGGGTCATACCAAGGAGTTTAAAAATGGAACCTTCTGCCTTCTAGCAAGGCGCTCGGTATTTATAGAATGGAGAAGGGATGGTTAATCACACGAGTTACCAGAGGACTGGCCCCCTACTTTTGCTTTCGCTACATTTAGTAGACGTGTGGCCTAGGTCTAATGAATTGGAGATAGGCACCGCCTTATGTGCCAACATTGGCACGGGAAGGTTATGATACCCTAGCACGTACAACAGGAATCTTTACGAGCCATATATATTTATAATCGCCATTGAAACTTTGGCAATTCAGATTAGAAATCATGTGGGCATTCAACTTAAAGATAGTAGAGATGTTGAGCTGTCTATGTATGCAGAGGATATTACATTGTTTTTGTCTTCATTTAATTCAGTGAAGTTGGTACTGAAGACATTAATACAATTTGAACAGGTTTCATCTACGTCTATTAATGTTATGAAAACACAGGCTATGTGGTTATGCTCACAACATCATAGAATGGATTGCATTGGTCAGTTTCAATCTGTGAAATCTTTAACTATGTTTGGAGTATAGATATTTCATTTAGATTTAGGATTTTTTTGCAATTTTGCACATTCAAGACGTGCCAAGGCTGTGCATATAAGCACGATAGAGTACTTGATCATGTCCATTGTATTGTGCGGTGGCAACATGTATACATAAATGGCTCTATTGTATATACGCCCCCTAATTTGCATGCTTGGGGTATTTGCCTTTCACTCAATTCCTTTTAAACTCCCTTCCAATTAATGTTGCAGGCTTTGGGTCAACAGGTATGAACTAGTGGATCTTTTATGTGTGTTTATAGCGTGCATGGCAATGTAGGAGTGGAAATATTGGGGGAGGGGGGGGGGGGGGGCAAAACGATATGTTCGCCCCCAATATTTGTATTGGGGTGGGGACGACTGCCCCCTGCCCCCCCCCCCCCCCCCCCGTATCGACGGCTCTGTGATCTAGACCTACTCAGTCGCATGAAACTGTAATCGATGTAAAGCTTCTTAGAGAGCACTTCTATTTCCACTTGCAACTCATCATAAGCACTATCATCAACTATTTACCAGCATTATCACCACCATCACTTTCATCAGTCATCAGTGATGACCTATAGGCTATACCATCACCATCATTATCACCCTGCAAAACGGTCACCATCAGCAGCGGCAGCACCAACACCACCATCTTCATCCAATATCAATTACAAGCATTACAATTACTACCACCTTACTTCAGCATGTATTCTCACCCTCATCGTCATCAGTATTATCGTCATCATCATCATCATCATCATCATATTATCGCTAGTATCACTATCGTCATCATAATTATCATCTAAATCATCCTCATAATCACCAATGTTATTGCTCCCTATGTTTATAATATTACATTATTGAATTTGTACCTTTGTCAGCGCGGCGTTCACCTCGCCAAGTTTTCTCTTCACTGTCGTGTTGTTTGGCTCGATATGTAGGCTCTGCTTGATAGGTTTTTGTTCTTTTGTACACTTTTGAGCCCGATCGATCGTCCCCACGGTGTCCTTCAACAACAAGAAAAAAAGTGTGGTGAAATGTAAGCGAACCAAAACGCATAATACAAAGCAAACTGTGTAGTAAGACCTACTTTCACTCATCTCAAATGTCCCTGAATCACCACTTCCATTATTTCTTTTGAAGAGTGAGCATAGTTTTTGTTTTGCAATCGCAGGCTCTTTATGGATGCTCTGAGTGGCGCCATGATTTTTGTTTGCCGCCGAAACGTGACGTTTTTCTGGACTGACGTTGATTGGTCTAGCCAAATGCCATTAGTTAAATAACGTATTTTGAACAAAAATCGGAGCAAACAAAAATACATTGCACTGCTTATAGTTTTGCATTTTATGTTCGCCCCCAATAACAGGGACATTTGAGATGTGTGAAAGTAGGTCTTACTACACAGTTTGCTTTGTATTATGCGTTTTGGTTCGCTTTACTACATTTTGAATCAAATTATTTAGTATGTGTTTTATTTGTTTCTACTTCGAAAAAATGTTTAAAATGATAGTACTTATTTTCTAGTCAGAACGAGGGTGTTCATATGACCTTTGACTTGAATGATATTAACGAGCACGTACGCGTTCGCAATCCTCCATAATTATAATATTTTTGCTACTTTTAATTCAATAGTTATACTTAGAATATCATGGTATATATAGATAATAATGATACAAGAAGTCGTGCATTTATTTCCGCCATAGCGAAGCATAATTTATACCACGAGCATTTATTATGCTGATATGAATCACTGCAAAAGCATCTAAATGGGCTTCAGACAGGGAAACAATGCCATCTCGATACTACAACTCAATTGTTTAGGTGAAATAGTGGGGTAAATGGGGGGTAAATGACAAACTTGCATTTCTTAAAACTGTAACTATAGAAATACGTGTAGGCTGTTCATTCACTGTACAAGCCTTTGTTTTGTACGTCAAAGAGGAATGACACCCCTTTCAAAATCAAAGAAAAGGAATGTTTGGTACGTAGTTCGGAATCATCGCAGCTGTTTGGGGGGCATGCTAGAGAAAATCGTACATGATCGGCACGAATCATATACAGTAGTGTGCATGCACGTACACGCTTACGCCAACACAATTGTTACCATGGCAACCTCTGACAATTCTGTCAAAAAGCTATGGTATATTGGCTAAATAACCACATTTAGTCACATTTCCACACTTCCCCGTCTCGAATGGTCGTTGGTTAATATCTTCTCTTTTTATATTATACACTTTTTGATGTGGCCTGTGTTTCAACAAAGACAAAATTGTCTCTTCTTTTAACATGATCATGAATGGAATTTTAGCTTTGAAGTAAAAAAAAACGTCACATCTTTGCTGGGGGTCTGCACAAAAATGTAAACATGGCAGTCTCCATGTTAGTACGGGACGCCGCAAACAAACCATTTGTGTCGTCCTTTTGCGATATTGGTGTGTCCTCATCCGTGGGCCATTTTTAGTGATTTGTATATCAAATTAAAGCTCTCGGTGTCGCAAACGAAGTAGCATAGATGAAATGCTATCATTTTGGTTCGCTTTATTAATCATCAAATGCAAAGAAGAGCTAGACTGGGGGTAGTTGTCTTGGCGGGTAGTTGTCCGGGGGGTAGTTGTCTTGGGGGTAGTTGTCCTGAGGGGTAATTGTCTTGGAGGGTGGGGGGAGTTTTCCGGGGGCATTTTTGTTAACATCCGAAAATATCTATATGAGATGTCCATTATGATAAATTCTGAAAAACATTAATGACTTCGAGCCAAATTTCCCGTGAAAACATGATTCAAATGTGACAATAATTGCACGAAAGTCAATATAACAACGGGCAATATCGATGTTGCTGGTACAACCAATTTTCGTCTGAGAAATTGGCGCATGCGCAGTTTGTTAGTACAAACTCCCTTATTGTCTTCTTTTTTTTGGGAGGGGGGGGGGGGGGGCGTAGTTGTCCGTGTGGGTGGGGGTTAATCGTCCGGGGGGTAATTGTCCAAGGGGTATTAGTCCTAGAATCCAAAAAAATGTCTTTGCCTGAAAATTTCAACTTTACGGGATTTGATATTTACATGTTTAATCTACATTCTCTGTACATTGCAGGCCTAATTCGATTGTATGTATACCTTAAATAATGATTTTTCTGAGCAACCTTCGCTTCGCGTTCGACCAGAATCTCAGTAACTCCGCGCTGGCTGTTCATGATCGATTATATCATGACTGATGCGGCCGTAACGTACCGTGGCGCGGGGAGCTGCGAGATGGAAAGCGTTGTACAGTGATAGATCAGACTAACTTTAATAGAGTCAGTTGTAATGTCCGTCTAGCTACGTACGTGCTAGAATTATTTCCAGGAAGCGTCCACGGCATAACCTGTCGTATAGTAAACGAGTGATTGATTTGTTTATTCATAATTCTATGGGGACCACATTGAACGGCGCTGGGAAATTACCTACCTACTCCTGCTCGCACATAGATCAAAGAGCAGCAGTTTGCAGCCTACCACATCCTACTATATACAGGGTGGCACAGAAATAACGGAACGGGGCACTTCCCAAAATAAAGTAACGAAATGACTGGGTCCATCGGATAGTGTGTCTTTTCAAATGAAAATTGATACCAAGAACATTAATTTTGGTCGTGTAGTTTTTGTTTTAGAGCGCTGTGAGTGACACCATGTCAGGGTTCATTTTTCTTCAATTTTGACTGACCTATTGGCTAAAGAATGACCCGAACGGCTCGTCATAGAATTACGATACACAATGATGCGGACACCTTTGTTAGTGTGCATTCGACTGAATAGCCACAGCACCGTAATTCTATGCCGAGCCGTTCGGGTCATTCTTTAGCCAATAGGTCAGTCAAAATTGAAAAAAAATGAACCCTGACATAGTGTCACTCACAGCGCTCTAAAACAAAAACTACACGACCAAAATTAATGTTCTTGGTATCAATTTTCATTTGAAAAGACACACTATCCGATGGACCCAGTCATTTTGTTGCTTTATTTGCGGAAGTGCCCCGTTCCGTTATTTCTGGGCCACCCTGTATATCAAAACGCGGTATTCTTTTATTTAATGGTAGCAGCGCAGTGGTACACAGCGTGTGGTGGTTTGTGTTTTAGGGGTATATAGGGTTTCATGTGAGGTATCTTGTTTGTCCATCCCAAACGTACTGTCAAAAAATGTTTAAAACAGTGATTTAGGATGTTAATGTCATTATAGTTATTTGTAATTCTAACATAGAGAGAAACTGACCAGAAATATACTGTGATGAAAAGAGGGCAAAGAAAATGGAATCCTAATTTTCGTTGCCCTCTTTTTATCATAATAGTTATTGTTAGCATTGTTATGCTTTGATCCGATATGATATCATTTTATTCCACTGTATTTTCCTTGTAAACAATCCTCACTTTATTCGTTACAAGAACTTAAATTGAATACATTTCATATATACAGCTGAAGTTATAGTTCAGTGTTAGTTATTGTTATAACAATAACTCGGATTTCGTGCCCTTTTCAGAAAAAAACCTCACCATTCATTCCTTCAGTTGGCTGGCCCCTGTAATTCGTGCCTTTACCAGAAAGCCTTTATTTTCAGGAAAGCCAGGAAAAGCCGCGGCGTTTTTGATCGACAAGATCCCTTACAAGACACTGTTAAAACGCTGTTGAAACAAATTCAATAATTTGTTGAAAATGTTCAGCAACCGCTGTTTATCATATGAACCATCCAACTGTTGTTGAAAGCATTCAACAACCCTAGTTGTTTAAAGTTTACACAACTGTTGTTTTAATTTGTTCTACAGCTGTTGTTTAGAATAAATTTGAACAATCCTGTTGTTGAAATAGAAAATACAATACAAGATGTATAAGCGGCAAGGGTAGGATTCGAACCGGGGATATTTAGATTATAAGACTAACACGCTACCACTGCGCTAAACTCGGTTTGCTTGGTTTGCGATGGGACAAAAGGGGTTTTGTGGCGATGATTTCGTGGTCGAAACTATCACGTGCTTTAACACGTTTCATCAACGCTTGAACAATGGCCGCTTTACACAAGCCTTATGTGTACATCTTATCATGCTACACCTAAAGTTTTATGAACAGATTAAAACAAAGTTTTTACACAGCATTTTGTTTACATAGCGTTTTAACAGTGTAGAGGTTTTTATTTATCGTCGATTATTTCTCTATCTAATCAATATTTCAACAAAATATCACATGTACAATATTTTATTTTAAATGGTTGAAACCGATTAGTTTTTTATTTAGCGCCTTATTGAGTTTTGACGGCTCTTTTGGAATTATAACAGGCTTTTTAATTAGTCATTTGTAATATAGTATTCCTTTCAAGCATGGTTGAGTTATAACTGTTAGTTTGTAATGTAATGGTGCAGGTTTGACCAAAACTGTACTCTCTTTACCAAAGCTCAACTATCCCTTTAAATGAGTATACTTCTGGTTCTTATAATGATATTATTCTAATAATAGTTTCCTTAGCTAAATTGTAAACCATATAATAACCCTTGTTGCCATTATAGTTCGTTCGTTCGTGTCTCATTAATTATATCAAGATAGATGGGTAGTGAGGATGTATCATGTGCTGATCACCCAATCCCTGTCCAAGTGGTAATTAATAGCATCTGATTACCCGAACTGTTATGAGTCCTAGGATGCTTTCAGTTCAGGTCATGTATAGCACACATCCTCGCCGCACTGCTTAAGTGTGTCTAATGGGGCGCTGGGCCAGCACCTCCGCGTTCCCTTCTTTAATCTTGCTTAAAAAAACTAATAAAAAGCCTCGAACGGACGGATTAAAACGGAATCGACCAACACCTGCCCAACGACTACGTGACAAAGATTTGAGCATACTTGAAGTGAACATCAGAGGTTTAAGGTCAAATATAGGAGAGCTGAGTAATCTATGCCATGAGATTAAACCAGCCATCGTTGTTGTGGTGGAGACATTCCTCGATGAGACAGTTAAGGACGGAGCTGACTGCATTACCATTCCTGGCTATTTAGCGCCCAATCTATGGTCCTACTCGGGGACTTCAACGTGCACCACTCAGACTGGCTTGGCAGCAAGACCACAGACACTGCTGGCAGACGAACACTGGAGTTGTCTAACTCCCTTGGCCTACAACAAATCGTAAGAGAACCAACTAGAGAAGACCAGATCCTTGATCTGGTCCTGACTGATCTGGCTGCTACCTCAACAACGTTTGCAAGGCTTGGCACGTCCGACCACAATCCAGTTCTTGTTAAACTAGAAGTGCCACTCAACAGAGACAAGCCCTACAGAAGGAAGGTTTGGCGCTACGACAAAGCTGATTTCTGGGGGATGCGTGGCTTCCTATCTTCAGCAAATTGGTCTCAAGCTCTACAGTCTGATCCAGAAACTGCATGCAGCAATATCACTAACATTATCTGTGACGCGATGGATATTTACATCCCCAGCAAAACCGTCGCCAAGAAGACAGGGGACAAAGCATGGTTTGACGATCATTGTAGGAGAGCTGCCTCCAAGAAGAGGAGACTCTTCAACAAAATGAAAAAGAATGACTCGCAAGAAAATAGGGAGAAATTCAAAGAAGCCAGAAGCGACTACAATAAACTAGAGAAACAGGCAAAAAGACACCATGATGAAAAGCTAAAAGAGGAGTTAAAAGACGGAAGCCTCAGCAGCAAAGAATGGTGGCGCAAAGTGAACACACTGTCTGGTAAGAAGGCTACAGTCGACATACCTGTCTTGAAGGATCAGGATCAATCTTACACAACTGCGAGCGAAAAAGCAGAAGTTTTCGGTCAGATCTTCGCCAGGAAGTGTCAACTTAATTGTCCAGAAGAACGTCATCAAACCACTCCACATAAGCTTGAAAAAGTAGTCTTCAAGGCTAAGGACATTAAGAGACTCTTGAGAAAACTGAACCCCAACAAAGCTACTGGCCCGGACAACATTCCTACCAGAGTCCTGAAGGAATGTAGTGCGGAATTGGCAAGACCTCTCAGCTGCCTATACGAGCTCTGCTTCTCTCAAGGAGTGTTCCCAAGCAAATGGAAGACTGCTCAGGTCATACCAATCCACAAAAGGGACTCAAAGGCTGATCCTAATATGTACCGGCCTATCTCGCTTTTGAGCAACATCAGCAAAGTCATGGAAACGGTTGTCCAGAAGCAGATCCAGAACTACCTCCTACAACACCAACTCATATCTGACAGACAGTTTGGTTTTAGGCCCCACCACAGCACAGCTGACATTCTCACCATCCTTTCTCAGCAGTGGTCCAGCTCTCTTGACAGAGGCAACGAAATCTGCCTTATTGCGCTAGATATCAAAGGAGCATTCGACAAAGTCTGGCATGGCGGTCTCATATCCAAGCTGAAAGCCAAAGGGGTTACCGGCAAGCTACTGACCTGGATCCAAAGCTATCTCTCGGATCGATCTATCAGAGTTGTCTTGTCTGGACAATCATCAAGTACTTCACCAATTAATGCTTCAGTTCCCCAGGAATCAGTACTCGGTCCACTACTGTTCTCCGTTTACATTGATGATATTGGAGACAACTGTGAAAATACCCTGTACCTATATGAGGATGACTCCACCCTTTTCTGTGAAATCCGATCCCCTGACAATGCTGAGGCAACATCAGCATGCCTAAACAGAGACCTGGATAGACTACGGACTTGGGCTCACAAGTGGAAAGTAACATTCGAGCCAAGCAAGTGTAAAGCCCTGATAATATCTCGGAAGAGAACTCCAACAAGGACAGACCTACATTTCGGGAACTCCACACTAACAGAAGTGGATGAGCTTGTCATCCTGGGAGTCACTGTGGACAGGAAACTTACTTGGACAAAACATATCACCAACTTAACAGCAAGAGCTGGACAAAAAGTAGGAGCGTTAAGGAGGGTAGCTACCAAGCTTGATGTCGCAGGAAAAGCTACCATCTACAAGTCCCAAATTCGCAACGTAATGGAGTATGCTTCGCTATGCTGGATGAATGCATATACCACTGCACTTGGACTGCTGGACTCTATCCAGAGGAAAGCTCTTCGAGTCATTGGCGTGAATGAAGAAGACGCACAATCACAACTTAACATCCCATCTCTTCAACACCGAAGACGTGTGGCTGCTGCAACAGTACTCTACAAGATGCAGACCAACCTTTGTCCTTCAGACATGAAGTCCATGCTCCCTCAACCATACGTGATAAGAAGATCAACACGAACCAGCAGGGCAATGCCGAGACATGCCCTTACAATACCCACCTCTAGAACCTACTCAACAGGCAGAAGCTTTCTCCACATAGCAGTCCCTCTTTGGAACAACCTACCAGAGGGCACAGTTGGAGAGATCAACGACTCTGGTGTTCAATCTTTCAAGCGACGAGTACATCAGCACCTGTTATTTATTGATGGTGTCACATGGATGAGGCACTATTTAATTTAATTTAATTGAATTTAATTTTCCTTAAGCCGCTGTGAGCCACTGATTGGCCGATGAGGATGTCATTTATGGTGCTTTAATGCCCGTATTTGAGTTTGATGTATGTCTCGCCTTATTGGCTATTGCTCACAATATCACCTTACATTAAAAAAAAAAAAAAAAAAAAAAAAAATATGCGGTTTCTAAATACATGTTTTCAATCTCTCGATGGATGGGATGGCCGTCTCATTAACGAGGGACAGGTCGTCATCCGTGCAAGCCGTCCCGCCGCACTGCATGCATGATGTGGTCCATCGTCTGTGTCTCTTCGCATTCGCGTGTAGTGTCTCCTTCAAGGGCAAAGCCCCATCTTGCCATGTTGACCTTACACCGTCCCATTCTTGTCCGCATTCGGTTCAGGCATTGCCACTCTGGCCACTTCACATTTGTGATGAGTATGGGCTTGGCTGATGGTAGAGGATTCTGCTCAGGTGGTGGGTCAGAATCGAAGAAGCTGTGTCGGGATACGAGGTACACTGGATGCTCGCAGTGGTTGAGCTGCACATTGTTCCATTCTAGCTTCAGTTCTCTCCTTGCCTACTTGTTCTTCATGTGGAAGACACACACCTGAGTCTTGGATGGATTTGCTCGTAGGTAGTTTGCCCTGTAGTAATTCGAAAGGCTTGCAAGAGCTGTGTTGAGGTGGAGTTCAACAGCTTCGAACGTACTATGCCGGGCTGTAGTAATACAGGTGTCATCTGCATATAAAGTTTAGAGTGTTCAAAGATGATGGGATGTCAGCCGAGTATATATTGAAGAGTGTTGGCGCCAGAACACCACCCTAGGGGAGACCGTTTTTCTGTTTTACGCCATGTGCTCTTCTGTCCATCAAGTTCAACAAAAAAGTGTCTGTTCTGCATCATCTTCTGGATGAATCTGGTGAGTTTGAGGTCACGAATCTGTTATGTTATTTAGTTTTATTAGAAGCCTTTGGTGATTGACAGTGTCATAAGCAGCAGATAGATCCACAAATACTGCAACGGTGATGAGATTGTTCTGAGAACCGTCTTAGATGTGACGGGTCCGGTTTAGAAGTTGTCCCGTGGTGAATTTTTCCTGGTCGGACACCTGCCCGTTCACAGTTAAGCTGGTTGTCAAGAAGAGGCGCAATTTTGTTAAGAATAAGGTGTTCAAGCAGCTTGTATATTTGGCACAGGAGCGAGATCGGTCAAAGCTCTTTTGCATCGTTCGAGTCTTTTCCTGGATTGAGGATAGCGACGACTTCGTTCGGAGCCACTGTTTTGGGACACAGGTATTCTCGTTGTCATTGTTAAACATGTCTAGTAGCCATTTCCGTACTACAGGGCCGATGTGTTTGATCTGCTCGGATCTGATGTCGATGCCTGCTGCCTTGTTGACCTGTAGGATGGAGATGCCTTTCTGTAGTTCTTCTTCAGAAATAGGTATTGTGAAATGCGAAAATGCGACATGTTCTGGTCAACTCCAGGTAGTTTGTGCCTGTTTGAATAAGTTGTATTGGGGGCCTTTGCATTCGTCAGCAGCTGGTTCGCATCTTGGTCTGTCGTATACATTATAGTGATAGTGATATTTATGTTAAATACTATAATTATATTATTACACATACAAGCTATTTTTCCGATTCAATAAATCATGTATTTTGTTTCCGTCTCGGGTTTGTCAGTCATAGCGTTCATTATTGTTATGATATTATCATCGTAACGTGTATTATGTAGCTCTACAAATGTGTATTTGCGAGTGCAATATCAGACGATATTACCCCTCCATTGAGCTGATATTCAATCCAGCGCGGAAGTGCGCAAATTCATACGCGCGTTTATTAATGACGCATGAATGGCTTTGCGCTTATCTAATTGTGACGTATGAATACGTTTACCATAGAAGTATGAATAAACAAACCAACCCGTTTATAACATAGAAGTAGTATAATAACTAGAAGAGAATCTACGCACTGCGCGCTAATTTTCCCATAGCCTTAACACGCAGCAAACATGGCCGGTTAGGGAAACTTCATGGACTGGATAACATGGAATGCTGGGTATTTTGTAGTCTATGATCTAAGACCCTCGATCGCATGCTAAAAATTATCCCACAACCCATAATAGATAGCCGCCAACGAGAGAGATCTGCACAACAGCAGTGATGGCTGCCAGCCGAGGCCTCGTAAGCAGCGATCACTGATGTTACGCAGACCTCTCCCGTTGGTCGCGCTATGTTAAGCATGCGATCGAGGGTCTCGATCCTAGACTAAACGTATCCCAGAATTCCATGTTAGCCAGTCCATTACAGTTTCCAAGATTAGCGAGCAGTATGACCCCCCTGGTTTATAACTAGAAGGCTCACTTAACGCGCGCAAGTCACGTGTCCCATAGACTTTGTACATGGGCAACATGGCGGAGTGAACCGATTTTTGAAGCTCCCGTGGACTACTTCTCTACGTCATCGCGTAGTGACCTAGAAATACTTGACCAATCATCATGCTATGCAGTGCGTAGACTATCGCGCCTATTTTCCTGCGCACTGTTCTAGATTTGTATCACGCTTATGAACAATGGGATCCATGGTGCCGTATGCATATGAACTTGTTTTATTGACCTCGATCCGGTGACGACGCGTATGAACTAATATGTGATTGGTTTACTGTAGTTTCCAAGTAACCCATAATGCAACCAGTTGTAGGCTCTTCCGGTGAGCAAAAATCGCGGCACTCTGGCAGCAGTGACACCCCCCTGACGTTTACGCACCTCTGCTACAGTACGCGCAAATGGCCCTTCATAGGTTGAAAATGTTTAATCAGTAATTTGAGATTCAATGCATTGGTTTTCTTCACTGAACAAGACGGAGTAAGATGTATGTTTTTGTTTATTTATGTTTTGCTCTGGATAGTATGTATAATAATAATAATATTGACTGGCTTGTTCTCTCGTGATATATCAGAAATATTGCATTCGCTAGGATCATATTGCACTCGTCTTCGACTCGTGCAATATGATCCTAGCGAATGCAATATTTCTGATATACCACTCAAGGCCAGTCAATATTATATAATTATTACACATACAGGCCAGTTTTCCGATTCAATAAATCATGTATTTTGTTTCCGTCTCGGGTTTGTCTTTCATAGCGGTCATTATTGTTATGATATTACCATCGTAACGTGTATTATGCAGCTCTACAAATGTGTATCTGCGAGTGCAATATCAGACGATATTACCCCTCCATGGAGCTGATATTCAATCCAGCGCGGAAGTACGCATATTCATACGCGCATTTATCAATGACGTATGAATGGCTTTGCGCGTGTCTAATTGTGACGTATGAATACGTTTACGCACCTCTGCTATAGTACGCGCAAATGGCCCTTCATGGGTTGAAAATGTTTAATCAGTAATTTGAGATTCAATCCATTGGTCTTCTTCACTGAACAAGACGGAGTAAGATGTATGTTTTTGTTTATTTATGTTTTGCTCTGGATATTATGTATAATAATATAGGTTTTCCCGCTCAATTTCGCGATAGTGACAATCAAATTGATACAAGGAGCAAATTAATTCGCGCAATTTGCGATCGCCGTGTCAAAGCAGCATTCGAATTCGTAAATAGTCGTTCAAAATCGCGTCTGAGCAAGTGAATTTGAACAAAGAGCATACCTTTTCATCAATGGTCATTCCAAATCGCACGTAGTTCACGCTGGTGCTAGTGCACATTCGCGAATTAGAGTGCCCGTAAATGAACTATCGTGTCTATTCACGAAACCGGATGCGTATGCATGAATTCGTTTGCACTTATTCGGAATTTGAAATACCGATACCAACGATTACGCGGCAATGCGTGAATTTGAATGACCCTTAATGAATTCGATTGAAAAAAGTTTAAAATTGAGCGGGAAAACCTATAATAATATTGACTGGCTTGTTCTTTCGTGATATATCAGAAATATTGCATTCGCTAGGATCATATTACACTCGTCTTCGACTCGTACAATATGATCCTAGCGAATGCAATATTTCTGATATACCACTCAAGGCAAGTCAATATTATATAAATACATTAGGTGAATTTGTATATTGATACTTATATTTAGATTGTATCCTGATATCCTTCCTACTATGTATTATAAACGAATTTCAGTATACCAACTGTCTTGTTCTGTATTGTATATATACAATGAATAAATACAAATACAAACACAAATCCAAAATACAGAGATCATCAACAACTATTAATTCAACGCTTTTGTAAATTTTTGAAAAAGTGTAAGCATTTTATCAATTTTTCTTGATTCATTAAATAATTGTAGGATGTTTTTAAAACAATTGAAAAAAAAAAAAAGTGTTTTCTCTTATTAAAATTGTATTCTAATTCATGTTTCACACTCAGTCTTTCATTTTTTCACAAACAAAACAATTATTGAATCACCCTCTATATCAAAAACTCAAGTACCATTTAATAAACGAGAATCATATTTCTTGAATATGTTTGAAATCTATATTTCTCTTGAAATATGTCATAGAGTTGATATTTATTAATACATATATTTATATAGTTTAGGTTTGCCTGCTTAGAAATATTCCTGACTGCATATTATTAGTTGTACGTAGCAGAACAAATTCGGCGATGAGCCCGTATTAGCTATCATATATCCGATCATGCAATGCGATGAAGGCACTGCGAAGTCACGTGGTACCAGCATCGTAACTTTGCTTCTGCAAGTGTACTTACCATCATAGTCATCATTGTTATCAACATTATCATCATCATCATTATCACCATCACCATCATCATCATCATCACCATCATCATCATCATCTTCATCACCATCATCGTTACCATCAGCATCATTACAATTAAATGATTGTTTTTATACCTGAACCAAGTCATCCATGGATTCTTTCATCTTTGCCATGACCAACGGGAATTGCTCTTCGTCGATGATCTGGATGAGGTCTGGATTGTTATCTTGATGCTGTCCACCCATCTTCAAGAAGAACAGAAAATACATCAAGTTGAGTACAACTAATTAACTTGCCAGATATGTTAAAGGGACTGTCCCTCTTTTACAAAACGTCTGAACAGTTTCCAGGTGACGGATGGGGAAAATGTAACACACACCAAAAAAATCAGATCGAACAGCCCTGTAATTTAGATTCTACGGATAAAAAACGAATGCGTCCCTCCATCAAACTATATATCGGTCAATAAAAGAGTTTAACTGATTTAGCATAATATTATAACAATATTGTACTTATTCTTATAAAGGTATTGTGAAGCCGACATTTGTAAAGGTATGTCACGGAAACATGTAATTACATGTAGTCAGTTTAAGCGAGGTTTGGTTATTTTGTTTAATATTCGGCCATGCTATTATTATGCGTGTGCGGGTCACGTAGCTAGCGCGGGTCACGTAGGGGTCACGCATAACGTTGTGGTACTTCGTGGAATCCGTGTACGAACTTCCTCACTGGGTGAATATACGTATTACGTAAAACGACAACCAACGGTTACAAATATTTTCAAGCCCTAATTTGTTCAGGCATGATATTAAATGACAGTTTCTTTCATATAAGACAATAACCTCGCAACTTTTGAAATTTGGCTTGCAAAAGAGGGAATGTCCCTTTAATGCTCTATGGCATATGTGTGCATTGTCAACCACGAAAATGCGAGCTTGCTACGGCTAGAAGTAAATTAATTAACTAATGCAACAATATGAAAGGCTAAATTCAAAATGGCGCTAAATCCACTTGTTCACTTCTGGAGAAAAGTACGTTTCTTTGTCCAACGTTGTACTCACCCTTATGGAACTAACACAGTGTTACCACAGAATGAAACACACTGTGGTACATAGTGTTCAAACCACACTGTGACATTTTGGGACGTGTGGTAAATATGTGTTCTTACCACACTGTGGCAGTTCCACAGTGTGGTAATAACACATATTTACCAAAAAATTCACGGTGTGGTAAGGCAAACCCATATACTGGAATATATCACATAGTCCACCACACTATATTCACATAGTCACCTCAAAAAAAATTCCACATAGTCACCACACTATGGTACACACCACACAGTGTAACACACTGTGGTACACACCACATGGTGTAACACACTGTGGTACACACCACAAAGTTGGAATTCAGTTGATCACAGTGTGATCACAGTGTAATCACTCACTGTACTCTGACTCTAACTGGTCTACTTGAATTGGTGCAATCTGGCTTCGCCAAGTTAGGATTATTTCCATAATAAACATATTGTCTATTGCTAATATATGTACTACATGTGAGGTATATTAAACAATGGTTATGAAAAAAGTCAACACCAAAACATGTGTATCCCAAGAAAACATGAGGGGCAAAGTTTTTCTTAATAATTCTTACATAAAACACTCATAAATAAGATAAAATTGACACTTAAAAAAATATAGAATATTACCACAAATTTTGTTTGTTCTTCATATTTGGTGATTTTTAGTTGAAAAAATCCGCTAATCCAAACGTCAGTTACCACATGATTACCACACGACAGTTACCACATAATTACCACACATCAGTTACCATGTGATTACCACACGACAGTTACCACAGGATTACCACACGCCAGTTACCACAGGAATAACAATACATGTACATGTACAATAATTATTATACGTGTGGTTTACGGGTACACCATGTGAGATGGGTGGATTGGTAAGTCCTAAAAAGGACTATGATAGTCCTAGAAAGGACTGTTGGTGTAGTTCTAAAAAGAATTGTTGGTATTCTTTCAAGGAGAGTTCTAAAAAGAAATGTTGGTAGTCCTAGAAAGGACTGTTGATGGTCCTAGAAAGGTCTGTTGGTAGTCCTATAAAGGACTGTTGGGATAGTCCTGAAAAAGACTGTTGTTATTCTTTCTAGGAGAGTCCTAAAAAGGACAATTGGTAGTCCTAGAAAGGACTGTTGTTAGTCCTAGAAAGGACTGTTGGGATAGTCCTGAAAAGGACTGTTGGTATTCTTTCTAGGAGAGTCCTAAAAAGGACAGTTGGTAGTCCTAGAAAGGACTGTTGGTATTGCGAGGAGAGGGTGGATGGTAGGAGGGACTCGACGTTTCAAATAAGTTGACGTCGTCAGGAGTGGTGGTGGTGGTATTGGTGTTTTAGTGGCGCCTCAATCTGTAAGATTATTTGCGCCAGGAGTGGGGATCTGTTGGCGTGCGCGGCTTTAAGGCTAGTGGTTGCGGACGCGGGTGACGTACTATCAATTAGGAGCGCTATCGGCGACGCGTTGTGTGTGCTGCCGACGCTGGCGGCGCTGTAGTCTCTCGGCTTGCTAGGTGCGGACGTGGGTGACGCAAGGCTGCTCTGCGGGTGGCGGCGGTTGATGCTCGGCTGGCTGGCTGGCTGGCTGTTGACGCTGGCGGCGCTGTATTCTCTCGGCTCGCTGGTCGCGGACGTGGGTGACGCAAGGCTGCTCTGCGGGTGGCGGCGGTTGGTGTTCGACTGGCTGGCTGGCTGGCTGTTGACGCTGGCGGCGCTGTAATCTCTCGGCTCGCTGGTCGCGGACGTGGGTGACGCAAGGCTGCTCTGCGGGTGGCGGCGGTTGGTGTTCGACTGGCTGGCTGGCTGGCTGTTGACGCTGGCGGCGCTGTAATCTCTCGGCTCGCCGGTCGCGGACGCGGGTGACGCCAGGCTCTTCTGCGGGTAGCGGCGGGTGGTGTACGGTTGGCTGGCTGGCTGGCTGTTGCATGTCGGTGTGCTGGTTGCGGATTTGAGTGGCGCTAGGCTGCTCGGTTTCCTCTGTGGGTGGCGGTCACTGACCTCTACTAATGGACGGGCGGTCATGGCTCAGTAATTGAGGCGGCGGGCTGCGGGCGCGCGCCATGTTGGGACCATCAACCCGTAACAGCGGATATATGCACTAACGTGGTAGTGCATTATACTTGCTACGGAGTTGTTGCTAACCATGGCATTTTTATATCCCTTTATCCCCCCAGGAATGAAATATGATCATATATGTGATGTACAGTCTTAGTGATTGAATACTAGCATGATTATTAAAATTATCCAGCGTATTGAATCACAGCTCAAGCAATGATAATTCGCCATTTGTTATGATGCTTACCCGGTAACGTAAGGTATATGCGCGCCGGCGTTGCCCGGAGAGATTCACTCGGATTCCCGCTATTGACCCGATCTTATAACTATTACTCGCCCCTAGTTTATCTCTCTTTTCCCCCTTGTTTTGAACAACATTTTGTTCCCCATGTAAAGAAAGAACCTTTCTGCTGTTTTCATTTATTTATTTAATTGTACCATGCGTTCATGCATCACTATTATGGCACGTCATCCTCGTATATCAAAATATCATAAAAAGAAAGCCAATCTTTGTTTTCTTTCCTTTTCAATTTATTTGGTAACATGTTTTCCGCGTTCTTCCTCGGATTACTATTTCAAAGGGCATGTTTTGTGAGTTATGGTTCATAATGTTACCTTTATGGTTTGTTTTAAATCATTATGAACATCGATCAGGGATCGATCATGGAGGTTATTAAACACTTCTGAAGAAATTCGAAGTTCGACTATATGCAACCTCTATTTATTAGATGTTATAAAAGTCAATATTAATTGGTTAGACATGTTGTTGTTATTTCTGTTGTTTTGTGTTTATTGCCGTTCTTCATTAATTTTGAGCCAATCTGTTTTTGTTTTCTTCCTTCTTTTCTCTTTTTTGTTTCAACTCAAATTAATTGCTCCTTTAAAAAAAAAAAACACATTATGTATCTTTCTATATGCCCATGATATACACATACCAATATTTCCCATCCGTAAACGATGCAATATAGATTAAAATTGTAATATTATTAAAATTACAATGGTAGGCCTATATATACGACTGAGTTACATTGTTTTGAATATTTTCGAAGGAAGATTCAAAGTCCTCCCATCTTTGTTATTTGTTGCCATTTAACATAATACTTTTGTTTAATGGCATACTATTTATTTCACTTTATTACAAATCTCCTTTTTCCCCCCAAGCCATGTTTGCTTCCGCTATCAACCATTTCATTGCATTAATTCCACAATGACGAGTATCCCCTCAAAATTCACCACGATTCCTTGTAAATATGAGTGCATAATACCAATATTTCATATACAAATGTATCTTCTTCCATTTTTTCACTTTTTATGGGCTGTAATTAACTTAATGAGTCACTGTCTCGACAGAAAACCCTAGCCTTAGTATAGGCTTTATGAATTCAAACATACATTTTCAAAACCCAATCACTTAATATCCAATTATATCAAAAATACATTTTCAAGATTACAATCACATTTTTGTCATCTATTTGCCTGCCCGTATCTCAATCTCTTATCGATTTCACTAATTGTCTTGTTTGATTTCAATATTTAAACAAATCTATCAATACAGTACCCTATTTATAATAAATGTAGCAATCTAATATATATGTAGAATATAAGAGGTAAACTATAATCTTTTCTGACACAAAACATAACACATGGGACTGTAGGCGGCCCAATGACTGCAAACAAGATCGCCTATGAAACGTGATTTCAGCCTTTTGTATGTTTTTATTTTATTTATTTATTTATTTATTCCTGCATGTCTCACAGTAAACAAGTTCGTACATAAAAAATAAACTGTCATAACATCGAAATAGAAACACACAGAGGTCGGCAATATAAGCTAGAAGCTTGAAGTGATGCCATACCTAAGATTTTACAAGTGTACATATTCTTAAAACATAGATAAACATAAATTAATACATACAAGAAAAAAAGTAATAAAAAGCAAATATGAAACATTATTTACAAGTAAAGAGAAAGATTATAGTTAAGTCTCTACAGTATGTTCTAGAGCAGGAAGAAATGTAGCAGGCATGATAGAAAGGAACAGTCCATACTGGAAGAGAAATACGGGAAACAGAGAGAGAAAAAAGAAAAAGTGGGGGAGAGCTGAGAGAGGGGGAGACAGGTGCGAAGATGCCTAAATGTAATTACTTAACAGTGACATGTTATGCCGAATTACACATACAAATATATATAGAATACTACAATACATGTTATCGTAGGAATTAACAAACCAACTGATTGAACAAAATATCTTACACAAAAACGTTTGCAATGAGCATGCGTTTGACTGCATTTTTAAAAGAGTGAATTGTAGGCAAATTACGTGTTTCAATTAACAAAGAATTCCAAACGTCTGGACCAGTATGTCTCACTGATTTATGTGCCAGTACTGTACGTGGATTAAACAAATGAAAGTTTGCTGCTTGTCTTGTCGAATAAGAGTGAATTGCATTGTTTTTCAAAAAACATAGAAATAAACGAGGCAGGCAAAATGCTATTATTATAACGATACATGAATAAAGAGGTCTGAAGAAAATTAATTTCACCGACTTTAAGACATTTAAATCTAACAAACAACGGATCTGTGTGCTCACGATAGCCAACTCCAGCACACATTCTTAAAGCCTTTTTCTGTAACAAGTGAATGTCATCTGTTATATTCTTTGACACAGCCCACAGAATATTACAATACGAAATATAAGGCAAAATCAAGGAATTATAAATCATTAATAATATTCTGTCAGACACAAGATATCTTACTCTATATAAAATCCCAATACTCCGAGAAATCGGAGTCATTATACTATTCCGGTGGTCATCCCAGTCTAGCTTCTCATTAATATGAACACCAAGGAACTTAGTACATGCCTTTCTCTCCAATACAACACCATTCAATCGAACAACCAATTGTTGCTCATTACAAATCTTTCTTCCTTTAAAATGAATATAGTTCGTTTTTGATACATTTAGAGCTAACATATTACTTCGAAACCATTGTGTTAACTTAGGAAGCTCAATATTAATTTTAGTCTCGACTGTATGAACATCACGATGAGAAAGGAAAATACTTGTATCGTCTGCAAATAATATATATTGTAAGGCCGTAGATGCATTACATATATCATTAACATAAATAAGAAACAACAGTGGCCTTAGAATAGAACCTTGAGGGACACCACATTTTAAAGCAAGAATATCAGAATTTACAGAGTTATAACACGTATACTGCCTTCTATTAAATAAATAACTAGAGAACCATTTCAGAGCGATACCCCTCACTCCATAATGCTCCAATTTACACAACAAGATTGAGTGGTCTAGAGTGTCAAAAGCTTTACTCAAATCCATAAATACTCCGACCACATGCTGGCGATCAGCAAGGGCTTGAGACACACGGTCATAAAATGTTAGCAAGGCAAGGTCAGTTGAATGCGCTTTACGAAAACCATACTGGTCTGGATTGAGCAACTCATGTTTGTCTAAGAATGCGTAGAGCCTATTACAAACAACTCTCTCTAATAACTTTGAAAAACTTGACAAAATTGAAATTGGTCTATAATTACATACATTCATAACATTATCTTTTTTATGAACAGGAACAACTTTAGCAAGCTTTAAAAAAGAAGGAAATACTCCAGTTACCAGAGAGAGATTACAAATATGTGCCAGGGGGACTAAAATCAGCCCAATGACCTGTTTCAAAAAGGAAGTACTTATCTCATCGTGCCCGCAAGAGTTACTATTTTTCAATGAAAATACAATATCAAGTATCTCAAACGAATCCACAAGCTTAAAAAAGAGAGATGCTTGGGATGGGTTAACAAGGTACTCTTTGTAATTTGTCCCATTACTATCTATTTTCCTTGCTTGATTAAGCCCAATATTAGCAAAATAATTATTAAATACGTTAGCAATTTCTCCTGGATCGACAATTTCTTTATCATCATTTACAATTTTGTGAGGAGCTTCCGTTCGGTTGCGCTTACACAAAATGTCTTTCACAACTCTCCAGGTAGAGGACATATTGCCGCTCGCACTTTCAAATTTTCTCGAATAAAATAATTTCCGTGAAGACCTTATAATAGATGTCAATTTATTACGATATTTCTTATACTTCTCAACATTCACAAGTGAGGATTTCTTTAAACTCCTTTTATATAAAACATTTCTCCTTTTAATAGATTGAAGAATTCCTTTCGTAATCCAAGGTTGTCTCCCTTTCTTTACTTTAATGCGTTCCAAGGGTATGTACTTATCAAAATAACAAGAAAATGTTCTCAAAAAGAACTCAAAGGCTTGCTCCACATTATCACAAGCTATTACATCAGCCCATTCTTCCAAGAATAAAGCATTATTCAAATTAAGTATGTTAGTCTTATCAAAGTTACGCTTACTATCATTACATTTTTTCCGTGGCCTCTTAATAACATGATCATAGAGAACACAAAACACTGGTAAATGGTCGGATATTTCACAATAGAACAAGCCTGACTGACTATGACCCTTTTCCGTCTTCACAAAAATATTATCCAACAGTGTCAACTACTGACCATTAATTCGTGTTGGTTTATCAATCAATATTCCAAGGGCATTCGATTCCAAAACAGTTCGAAGACGAAGGGTACTCGGGTTATTACATAGCAAATCAATATTATAATATGTCATTATCATTTCGATTTGTACAGCCAAATGCCATGTAATGTGCCATCCCTAATCAGAATACAATTAACACTTTTTATCTAACGAGAACAATTGGTAAAATTAATCTGAAAAATATTTACGAATGTTACACACTATCAACAGCGGGTTATCGACGGTCCATGATGATGGTCCCAATATGGCCGCCGTGCGCGCGCGGCGGCCTCATTTTTGAATGGCCAATCAACGTGCAGCCGCCCGTCCATTAGTAGAGGTCAGTGGTGGCGGTGGGTGATGTGTGGCCGGCTGTGTAGGCTGTGTCGGCGGTCTATTTGTGTCCTTGTTGATGAGTGGTTTCCATAATCGCTGATGTATAATCCTGTATCTTGAGGTACTGTGTTGTGGCGGTGAATGTCGATGGCTTCTCGGATGCGGCGTGTGTTCCACTGTTTGATGGTGGTGATGACCTGCTGTCGTCCCATTGAATGACGGGTTCGTGCTGTTGTGCGTGCTTGACGATGGCTGACTTGTCCCAATGGCTGAGTCTGTAGCTGGTCTTGTGTTCCTTTAGTCGTGTTTCCAGATTTCTGCCCGTTTCCCCAATGTAGACTTGACTGCATTCACATGGTATTCTGTAGACTCCTGCTTTCTTGTGAAGTGGATGCCTGTCCTTGTGAGTGTGGAGTGCCGAGTGGAGCTTGTTGGATGAGCTATGACGAACTTTGATGTCTGCTGTCTGAAGGATGCGTTGAATCTTGTGTGAGGCTGGTCCGATGTATGGTAGAACAACTGTTTGTGTCGGTGGTGTAGCTGTTGGTTGGTCTTCTTCAGTTGTGGTGTCGGCGACGGGCCTGCTGGTTGGAATGCTGGTCTTGATCTTGTTTCTTGGGTATTTGTTGATATCAGTGAGGGCAGTGGTGACGTGCTTGATTTCCTGTTGTAGATGGTCGGCATCGCTGAGTTGGTGGGCTCGGCGGATGAGGGTGTTGGGTACTGACTGAATAACTGCTGGATGGTGGAATGATCTGTAGTGTTGGTATCTGTCGGTGTGTGTGGGCTTGCTGTAGACTTGGTGGGCGGGTTTACCGGATGGCGTTCTAGTAACGATATTGTTTTAAACCCCTCAAAAAAAGTTCGGAAACTCAAGTTTGATCGATTATATCTATTTTCTTATGAAATCATAATGGTTATATTTGTTATCACTTGAAAGAGTGTGTATACCTCTTTAAAATGATGCCAAACTCGTAAGCATCACGAGCACGAGGTATGCGCAGTATATTTGAGAATGGTGGAATGTCAGAAGTGAAATGTCACAAAATGCGCCAACAAACTTCAGTTGGAAGGTCTGACAGCCATATCACGGTCTTTCTCAAGTTCAAATTCTTTCGACGATGAATATCTTGACAATGAAGAGATACTGTTGCATATGGTACCAGACAAAAGCCTGTTTAATTATCTTTCCAATGACACCTCAATTTGAATGATTATGAAAGCCGGGTAGGTACAATTAAGGTGAATATTGCGGAGGATCGACAGCAAAACGTAAACAAAATGCATTTGATTGTGTGAAATTGAAGGCGTTGCATCCAAAAACGACTTTTTGTGGGGATATCTTAGTACTTTACTCTAATCATTATGAAATTCAGCATCATGTTGAAGCGTGTTAATTTGTCAATAAAATAATGCCCCATTTATAGTGATTATGTGATTGAGGTGTATGTAGTGCCTCTAAATGTATGGGGCTCAAAATGACACGTTGCACGGTCGACATCTACCGTTTGATATGTGGTAATAAGGGCATACATACACGGTCAAAGAGGGCGCCAGTTCTGGCCAGTTTGCGTAGGTTTAGAGAAATTTGATGTATTTTCAATACATCAAGATTGTGAGTTTCCTGTACTGCACACTCACATTCAGCATAATCATTGCACATGAGATATTAAATTAAAGATAAATTAACGAGCTTTCCGATAGTGCAACACGGAATAATGATAGAGTTATGATTAATACAACAATATCTTACCGGAATCTTGAAACAAGAAGCCACGGTCTTAAATTCATAGCATTAATAGACCCCCATATCCGGTTTTACTGCAGACACCCCAATAGCATATTTATTACAGGTGAGACATGATTTTAAGGAAAAATAAACACGCTTTCACATGATGTTAAATTTACTGATTTACTGCAATGTAAAACCTCAAAACATATCCTTCAATAGTCTTCAATTTCACAAAATTGCAACATTTCACTTTCGGCCCTCCCCATATTCAGCTGTACCATACTTAACCTGTTAATAAAACAATTACGGACATAATCGTATTGAAAAGATAGACACATGGGCTTTAAAAGGATACCAAATTTGATAAGTTTAAATCATTTGAACTTGGTACAATCTTCGATACAAATTGAACATTAAAACATACGACACAAGAGTAAAATTTCCCAACTGAATACTTTCGGCCTATTTTGCGACATTTGACTTCTGACCGTCCTCCATTCTGAAACGCACTGCGTATTCCCTGAATTGAAATAAATGACACATAATGTACCATTTTAAAGGGAAATCATCATGCATTGCAATGACACTAAAAGAAAAAAATACAATTTGACAATAACAGTGATATAATCGATCAAAGTTGAGTTTTCGAACTCTTTTTGAGGGGTTTATATTATTTTGCCAAACTTTCAGAAATGGTATGCATTAAAACCAATATTCAGTTTGCATAACAAATATGACAGTGCATTCAAGATTAGAAGGTATGGCTTCATTGAGACCGACAGTAAACATAACATGTAACTTATTGTTGTAATACTGCATTTTGGTAATATTGTGTGGTAATCGTGTGGTAACCATACCGTGGAAACATCCTCCAAAGCCACAGGGATACCATAATAATGTTGCTGCAGTAATTTGAATGTATAAAGTTCTGGATAATTGGATCATTTCTTGGTGAGATTTGATTTGCATGCTGGTTGTTTCTTTTTGATGCATGCATTTATTAAACCATATAACCCAGTCAATAGTAACCATTCCTATTTCATATTTCATGTTACACTATATCAACACTATGAACACATGATTAACACATGATGGACTAGATAACACTGTGTTGATAACACAGTGATTCATTATATCACAATGTGGTAACACTATGACCACATGCTATACACATAGTGGGCTGGATAACACACTGTGGTAATTATATGTTACGCAGTGTAAACTGTATGACTATGTTGGTATTGTGTGGTAATCCATGGTGCATGAGACTCAACACTGTAAACACACTGTGTTACACATACATTAATTGAATCACACTGTGGCAACACTATGATCACATGATATACAAATAGTGGACTACATGACACACTGTGGTAAATATATGTTAAGTTGTTGGAACTGTGTTAGATTATGTGATTATTGTGTGGTAAACCATGGTGTATGAGACCCAACACTGTGAACACACTGTGTTACACATACATTCATTGAATCACACTGTGGCAACACTATGATCACATGATATCCTAGGGATCATACCCATAAGTTTTTATAAAACTTCTTCTGATCCCTCCACATTCATATTGCCTTAATGTTTTGTCTTATACCTGTTTTCTATTTTCCGTATGTTCTGTAGTCTCCGTGTATAGTGTTGTTTTTGATCTTGTACATCATTACATATGTAGTGACTTGTCATGAATTGTGGAAATAAATACGAGAATTGAATCCTCTCTGATAACCCCGTATTCCACAATCATTAAACCAAATGAGAATTAGACTAAATTGTAATTAGCCGAAATACCCAGCTAGCCACCTGACGTTGGGCCGATGTCGGAATTTGGTTGCCGGATGTCGGCATATCGCCGTTGGCGCGAGGTTAAAATGTCCGCCAGCCCAACATCGTCACGACGTCATTTTTGTGATATATTGGCATAAGGTCATTTTCCGACATCATGTCATGAGATGTGGTTGGGCCATTGTCGGAAAATGACGTTATGCCAATATATCACAAAAATGACGTCGTGACGATGTTGGGCTGGCGGACATTTTAACCTCGAGCCAACGGCGATATGCCGACATCCGGCAACCAAATTCCGACATCGGCCCAACGTCAGGTGGCTAGCTGGGTAGTGTTTAGACGAAATGACTATTAGACGAATTGGTTTTAGACCAAGTGAAAAATAGACCTATAAGTATCAGACGAAATGGAATTAGACTAATTGGATATTAGACCAAGTGAAATACAGACCAAATAGGTTATAGACCAAACGGTAATTAGACGAATTGTATATAGACCAAATGAAAAGTAGCCTAACTGAGAATTAGACGAACTGATAATAGACGAAATGATCATTAGACGAAACGAAGAAAAAAACAACTAGACGAAGTGACAATTATCCCATTTGGTCATTAGACGAAACGGCAATTAGCCTTAGTGGGCATTAGACCTAGTGATGATTATACCAAATGCTACTTAGACCAAATTGATAGTAGACCAAATGGGTTTAGAAAAACTGATATTAGACCAAGTGAATATAAGCCATGCCTAGAACATAGCACTGTATATGTTTGCTAACTATCTGTCCATACGACATTGAGTTATCATGATCTTATTAACACTTAAAGGGTACCACCGCCCAACATTTATATTCTAATTTTAAACAGATAATATTTGTAGTATTCCATTCCGACTACAAGTTCAGAAAAATATGTTTTCAGAAAATAATATAATAATACAACATGCATCACCATGAAACCACATGTTTTCATGGGTCTGCGTATAAAGACTACCTATTGTATGTTGTGTATTGTCTCAAAACGTACGCATGAATATAATTGGCGAACTCGCTAACGTTTTGTGTGTTCGGAACCATGAGGCCATAATGGTTCCGTAAGTGGTAATGTATTGCATGGTTTACGAATAACACAATCATTTGCAACATTACTATTTTTAGTATGTGTTAATGAAGTGGTCCATTTGATCTCAGTGGACAATTATACTACAACAATACACAAACGGAATATATTATTCATCGCGGATGAATTCTAAACAATAATGCAAGTAATAATCACTTGCGAAGTAAACGAACGGAAGAACGTGATATGTTTTTGCAACTGTTTAAAGAATAGTTAACACATATTCTTTCTACGATCAAACAATGTTTATAATTTCAATAAACCAAGAGCTTCACTGTCTGATTTATTATACAGAGAGCTCAAACAAGTCCGATTGTTCATATGTGCACTGTCCGATTGTTCAAAACAAATAATGTGAAGAAATCGTTGCGGCTTGGCGACAGCTTTGAACCATGTCAAAACTATTGCTGTGCTAACACGATTCATGGCGTTTTTTGCGATGCACAACGGTTTGAAGAACGAATAACAACGACCCGCGACGACTCGAGCGATTTTCTCCACCGTTGCGAGTCGCCGTAAAAATCGCCACTATGGAACCACACATTTTTTCTGCCGCGATTTTTCTACTGCGATGGTTAAAATTATAGTTCAGTTCTGGTATAGAGGGCGCTACTCAATTTAAAACTGAGTATCAACTTCGAAAAAGCATATGATTTCAATGACAGAATTAACTTTAATTGAACAAAATCGGTTCAGAAATGGCTGAAATGTCCATAAACATAACCATTTGTGGAGCCCCACAATTATTCGATAATTTTGAACCAGCCGTACCAAAAAAAAAAAATGCTTCCTCTTTTCAAAAAGTCACAAAAGAGGTTTTTAAATATTTGTTAATTATCTCTCTAATCACTATTTCAACCTAACATCAGATGCATAATATTTAATTTAAAATGGTTGTAACCGATCATGTTAAGAGAGTGCCCTCTTGAGTTTTAAAGAGACTTAGTAACATTGTCCAAATCCTAAAAATCCAATTTGAATTCTAGCGGTTCCCTCATACCTTGTTGTATTTTTTATTGGCAATAAAATCATGGGACAGGTTTCGGTTTTTCAAATTTCCATTTCGTTACAAAGATATGTACGATTGAAGTGTTCAGATAATAAAAACTCCGTTGGAGTGTTGAAACCGTGTACAAAGTGAATGCAGTGAGTTAGTGAATATCACTTTGCATTTTTGCTAATTACTCTGCCATGCAACAATACCCTGTGGACATATCAGATAACAACAACAAACATTGCATCAACCATTCATCACTTTTTGCACATGTCAACAAAGTTACTAGATTCCTTTAACGGCTCTTTTTGAATGATAACAGGCTTTTACTAAGTCAGTTGTAATCTTTTATTCCTTTCGAGCATGGTAGAGTTATATTTTTGTAATGAAATGGAGCAGATTTTGGTTACTAAAATTCTGTTTGAACAAAACTGCACTCTTCAAAATGTTCGAAACCCAGATCAGGACTGGTCAAAAATGTTCGAGACCGAGACCATGATCACTGGTTGAGAATCCTGCAAGCGGGGGGGGGGGGGGGGGGGGGGGGGGGTTGTCGTCGAAAATTGTCATAGTCGAGACCAAGTATTTACACAATTTTCGAGACCGAGACCAGGACCGGTCAAATGTTTTCGAGGTCAAGGCAAAGACCATTCGTTGAGAATCCTGTAAGAGGGGGTGGTAGTCGTAGAAAATTATCGAAGCCAAGACTAAATACGTACAAAGTTTTCGAGACCAAGACCGGTTACGGTCCAAAATTTCCGAGGTCGAGACCAAGACCATTGGTTAACCATCCTGTAAGCCAGGGGGGGGGGGGGGGGGGGAGGGGGGGGGAGGGGGGGGGGTAGTCGACGAAAATGTTATAAGCCAAAACCGAGAATATTCAACATTTTAGAGGCAGAGACCAGTTTTGGTCTAAAATTTACGTTGTCGAGCCCGAGACCATTGGTGGAGAATCCTGTAAGAGAGGGGGGGGGGGGGGGGGGGTGTGGAGGGCAAATTTCTTAGCCGAGATCGAGAATTTGCAATATTTTCGAGGCCGAGACCAGGGTTTTTCGCACTTTTTGAGGCCGAGACCATCGATAATGACGGTCGAGACCGCTTAAATGTGGTCGCGAGACCAGTTACAATATGATAAGGGGGGGGGGGGGTGGTTTAACCCCCCAAAACAGTAATTTTTTGCCAAAGGGGGGGGGGGGGGTGGGTTAGGGAGGCGGGTTTGAATCTTCCCCCCCCCCCCCCCCCAGGTACGCCTATATTACTACATACATGTAAGCCTATTATATTGAACGCTATATGCATTTTAAATATCCTTCCTTACAAATTGTCCTCTCATGTTCGTTCCTGTGAGTTGATTCATCTGTTAGAATGTTCACTAACAATGGGGACAGGATCTTATTGGAGGTGGGATCCCATGTACACAGCCCATATCAAACACAGTCACATACTTATAATAACACATTGTTTGTCTATTTTTAGGCGGCGTTTTCATGAGATTCAGCTCCATTATTATTCTCATAAATATATAATTATTTATGACCATTATTTGCATTCTTTCGGACTCTGAGAGAGCTCTTGGAAAACAAGATATCGATAGGTGCTTCACAGCGGGTTTACACGGTCATACAATGCTGCTATGATATAAAGTGAATAAGAGGAAAGTTCATATTAGAAAACTGTCCTCATCACGTCAAAGCTAGTTTTCTAATCCGTAATGTATTACACCATACACATGACTACTAATATGACGCATCACCGATTATAGACACTCTAAATTGATGTTGTCCGAAACTTAATTGTTCGAAAAAACAGGCGGCTGCTTAATTTGGTTTATATTTTTATTTGAGACAACAATACTGTTATAATATATCATGTGCATGTAATACTTATTAAAATATAACACAGATATAACAGCAGGTATCTATTTAGCAGTTTGCTAAATAATAAAGGTTATTTATATAGCGCTATTCTCGACGTTTAATGCGCTTACACATCATTAATACATTCAGAACTAGACATGTGCACTTATCGAGTGCATACCTCCGCCCACGCGCGAATGAACAGCCATACTATTTTAATTATACAGCCGGCCTAGGGGCTATTTTGTATTTTGGGGGGATATTGTTTGTATTTTTAATTATGGGGCTACTTTTTGGTTGCACTGCAATAAACAAAGAAGAGCACAAAAAGTCGAAGGTTAATTTTAGTCTCTCATTTCTTTTTCTATTGTTTTTACCCACACAAGTCAAAGTTTATGATTTTGGGGCAAAAATGCAGTCTTTTACTTTTAGACTTATCTTTCTCATTTTATTTTGCCAATAATATTACACATGTTCATGCTTTGGTGGAAAAATATACCAATCTTTACGGGAAAATAGTTACTGACTGTCCAAAATTAACTCATGTTTGCATGAAAAGTAAATTTTCCCGAAGTAAATTGGACCTAGAAGCCGATCGTGTGATCAACATACTTTTTTAACGATATATTAAAGTATTGTTATTATTATATTCACATTATTGCATGGCATTTGAAAGCCAAGCATAACAAAATCGATGAAAAAAGATCCGCCGAATATTGCTAAATAACTGTGAAAGTGAACGCGCGATCGCAAGAACGTCGATCGTATACTACATGATAGTTGCATTACTGATCGTTTCTTGACTTATTTCGATCGTAATTCGTAAATAACATGCGCGCCGCACTGTGGAAAACAAACACCTTTGACAAACCGTACCGCGCGAAGACTAGTCAAACTGCACTGAAGCAAGCGATTATAATCATGATACGCTGGTTCGCCCAGCACTGAAACATGCAAGCAAAAGTCGCAAATCACAGGCGAATAGACGAGAAGACAAGCGAGATAAAGAGAAACAAAGCGAGACCGAAAACATAACCTCCTTCAACTCCGTTGGCGGAGGTAATAACAAGATTCTTACAAACTACAACACATCAAGGGAAAATGAGAGATTTTTAGTGTTTTTTAAAGGTAAATGCGATAGTGATTTTTTATCAACACACATAAAGCGAGATCTTGGGACGATAGGTTTTGAAAGTGTCAGTGACGGAACAAAGATAAGGGAACATAGAATTGCCCGAAAGATGCAGCTAACAAAAAATGGTGCTTGTAAGTATCGGTTTCGATGGTGGTGTAGATAATACGTGTGGTTTGCGGTTGCACCATGTAAGAAGGGGGTCTTTTCTAAGACTACCAACATTCCTTTCTAGGACTACCACAATCCTTGTAAGGACTATCCTAGAAAACAAAATTATAAATGATTAAGTAAAACCCCTGTTATCATTCAAAAAGAGCCGTTACAACTCAAAGGGCCCCTAATAAAAGAATAATTGGTTTTAGCCATTTTCATAAATTGTGCATTTCATGGTTTGTTGAAATAATGATTCAATAGAGATATCATCAACTACTTTTTAAAAACCTCTTCAGATTTATTTCAAAGTAGTCTTTAAGCATTTTAAATTTTTTTTCTAAAAAGTCAAAATATCCCCTGGTGAAGATATTTTAAATAAAAATATGTTCATTGATATTTCTGAACAGATTTTGTTTAAATGAAATTTATCATGTCATTTCAGTTGTATATATGTTCTTTCAGATTTGACAGTCAGTTTTTCATTATCTCACTAAAACAATTTTGTGAAGCGCCCCCCTTTACAAACACTCAACTATCCCTTTAATCACGGAGATATTAACCGTCATACTCGGGTTTCGTGTTTTTTTAGGGATGCACAGTTAAGCAATTTTCCTCAGAATCTTGTCTTGCACAGAAAGGAAATAATGTTCATTCAACAGATTATGAGGATTTGTTTTTATTATTTCAAGTGCTTTTTATTCAAATTGTATATGGTAAGATCTCACTGGAAAAAAAAAAATTTCTGGATAGAGTTTTTTCCAAATTAACCTTGATTCAGGATTCTGATCGCCTCAGGATCATATCACTTTTACAGTTCCATATAGCGTCGCAACACTGATGGCGTTTGCCTTGTTACAGTAACTGGAATCGATTGAAGACATATGCCGGTATGGCCAGTATGATTCTGTGTTGGAATATTGAGACCATAAAGAATCTTTCATAATGGGACAACTGTTGTTAAATTGTAGGAAAGGCATGCAATTTGATAACACGCAGTAATGACCAAACACTTGTGGAAAAATAATTCATATTGGAAGTCACGACAAGGTTCCGCATAGTTGGCGCATCGGCTTGCGCATACTTTCCGCACAGTTTCCGCATTATCTCCGCATAGTTGACGCATAGTCTACGCACTCTCAATACTTGATCAAGATACAAAGGCATAACTATTTTTTGCAAAGTATAAATGAAAATAAGATTTAACGGATAGCACAGTTCTGATTTTAGGGCTCTTTATGACATAATGTCTTTGTATTAAAGGTAATTACAACATAGTATCAATGTATGTGTTATATTTGGAGAAAATAACCTATTTTTAAAGGGGTAGTTTAGTTTTGGTAGAGAGGGCGCTGCACATCACAATTTGTTGTGAGGTAATGAAAAACTGAGTGTCGAATTTGCAAAAACATGCAATTTTAATGGCAGAATAAACTATATTTGGTAAAAATTGCCCCAGAAACGGCTGAAATATCAAGAAATATATCTGACCTTATAATTATTTGGGGCCCAAATAATTAGTTGAATTTTTAAAACAAATAAAAAAATGCTTGCACTTTTTCAAAACATTTCAAAAGCGTTTTTTTTAATAGTTGTTGATGATCTCTCTATATAATCATTATTTCAATCAAACATCACATGCATAATTTTGTATGAAAAATTGTTGAAACCAATGCCTTTTTAGAGACCGCCCTCTTGAGTTTAATGGCTCTTTTTTAAAATGATAACGGGCCTTTTACTTAGTCGTTTGTAATTTGTATATATTTCGGGCATGGTGGAGTTAAAACTATTAGTTTTATAATGTTACTGTCCATGTTTGGTTACTAAAGTTGAGCCTTACAAAAGCTGTACTACCCCTTTAATAACAGACAAAACTTGTTCGATCAAAACCAGTTCAGAAACAGCTGAAATATTCAGAAATATGTGTGTTTAATTATACTAAATGCTTAGACCCAACTTTTATTCAAAACTTAATACAATATTTATAAATCCTATACATTTTTGAAAATGAACCAAAGTGGCTTTGGATTCAATTTATTTGTGATTATCTCCTTTCTTAAAGATTTATTGAACCAAACATCGCATTTATTTATTGAATAAAAGCAGCTCTGCAATTGTGACGAGTGTGTGTTTTCCTTACATGGACATATCATTGAATTCGAACCATAACCACCCCCCCCCCCCCCCCCCCCCTTCCAACACTAATCCCGAAGACAATTGTCACCTCAGACAATAACTCCCATATCAGTCACCCCTCCTCCTCCTCCTCCTCCTCCTCCTTCTTCTTCTTCTTCTTCTTCTTCTCCTTCTTCTTCTTCTTCTTCTTCTTCTTCTTCTTCTTCTTCTTCTTCTTCTTCTTCTTCTTCTTCTTCTTCTTCTTCTTCTTCTTCTTCTTCTTCTTCTTCTTCTTCTTCTTCTTCTTCTTCTTCTTCTTCTTCTTCTTCTTCTTCTTCTTCGTCTCCCCCTTCGATTGCTAAACTGTGACTGATCAACGGTGATCCAGTTGAAAAAAGGTATCGTGAAATAATGACCAAAACGACGAATGCGGAAAGATAGCGTAGACATGGCGGGACAATACGTGAAGAGTGCCGAATTGTGGCGGAAACATGACGTGAAGATGCGGGCCACAACTCCTTCCCGCATGGTTTCGGCACAGTGCCGAAACCATGCGGATCCAAAATGCGGAGAAGTGTCACAGGGGCATTAGTAACCAAAACCGGCCACATAACATCACAACATATTAGTTATAGCTCCATCATGCCCGAAAAGTATACAACATTACATACAATAAAGTAAAGAGTTTGTTATTATTCACAAAGAGCCGTTCAAGAGGGCCCTCATTAGATAGCCATTTAAACAATTGTCATGAGAAATGCATTCCTTCATTCCAAATATTTCTAGAAGCGCCATCTATACCAAAAATCAACTATCCTTTTAAAGCCGTGCATCGTATTTGTTGAATGTGTTTAAAATATATATTTAGTTTGATATATGTCATAGAGTTGATATTTATGTACAAATAGCTTTATTTAGTTGAAGTTTGCCTGTTTACAAGTATTTCTGACTGCATATGAATTGCACGTAGCAGACAACGTACGGCGATGAGCCCGTACTGGTTATTTTGTATTATATCATGCAATGAGATGAAAGAACTGCGAAGTCACGTGATACAAGAATCGCAACGTTGTTTTAGCAAGCAAGCTTACTATCATCGTCATCATCATAATCAACATCATCTTCATCATCTTCAAAATCATCATCACTATCAACATTATCATTTTCAAAATTATCATCATTATCATCATTATCATCATCATTATCATTTTCAAAATTATCATCATTATCATCATCATTATCATCATCATCATCATCATCAGTATTGCTTTTATACCTTCACCTGCTCATCCTTTGCTTTGCTGATTTTCGTCATGACCAACGGAAATGGCTTTTCGTCGAAGAACTGGATGGAGTCTTCATTACTGACCTGATGCTGTCCGCCCATCTTCAAGAGGAAAACAAAAATACATCAAGATGAGTGCAATTGATTAGTTAATCAATTAATTAACTATTTTTTCATAATATATGCGATGTTTCGAGGGAGCGAAATAATGCAATCTAGTGCATACCTTGGAAGGAAATTTGAAAGATTAAATGTAAGAAAGCATGACTTAAAAATTTCCTTATGATTAGCCCAATTCACAAGTAAAAAACGAACACACGCACAATGACACACACACAAACTAGTTATACAAATACGCACAACACAATCGAGAGGGTTTTAAAGGGGGTTTACCCTCTTCCACGTTAAGAAAATATTGAAATAGGAGTTTATAATGTCACTTTAGATGAATGATTTTTATTATCATTACCATTATTATTGTCATTATGCAAGCGCACATGGGGGAAGGGTGTGGGAGGTAGGTATCCCCCTCCATCCCACGGTAGGGAGCTTATGAAATTTTCACTCGAAATAATGCAGTCTGGTGCATACTTTGGAAGGTATTTGAGATATTAAATGTAAGAAAGCATGATTAAACATGACACACAACCACGCAGGCACACTGACCCCTTTCACACACACACATCATTTAAAAAACACGCACACACCGTTTGTGCAAGATCATACTTATTTCGTGGAGGGTTTCAGGTTTCAGAGGTGGTTTACTCTCTCCCACGCGAAGACAATTTTGAAATTGGAGTTTAAAACATCACTTTAGAAGTGTGATTTGTATAATCATTATCATTATTATCATTGATATTATTTCTATTATGCAATTATACACAAATTACTTTGATGACTTTGAAAAAATGTGGGGGATGTTGAAACAGGTCCCCCCGCACAAAAAGTGGGGGATTTAGCCCCCATACACCGAGATCATCGCTGGGGCATACAACCTTAAATGAAGATGTGTATGAAGATGTGTATGAAGATGTGTATGTAAAATACAATTTTAGAATAAAGTGTGTATTTTAATTTGTTGAATGAGCTTCATATCCTTTTTGTGCGAAGCAGCATTCAGAGTAAATTACTTTACCGTGCATCCTCCTAAATAAATAAAAACACTAAGCCCGAGTTTGACGGTTAACTTTTCTTCGATTATGATATGTTTATCCGAATTGTAAAAATTACTGAAAAGCTTGGGTTATTACAACAACCAAGACGGATAATGATAATAAAGAAATATTCTATTGAGCCAATTCCACCTTTTTCAAGATGCTCAGAGCACATAAAGACCATGTCCATATTATGTCCAAATAATAGACGGCTTCTGCATTGAAATATAAAATTGTTCTGTTAGCTGCTTAGTCGGGTAATTTTATGTTCCCTTTGCAGCCTGATGTTATATCCATGTTATATTTTGAGTAGTTATTCATGTACTTGATGTACGAATACACACACTTTTCTTGAAATTATACTGCTATTCAGCTTTCTTAAATTGATATAAAATGTTTAAGATCATTTGGTTAAAGCGGCCTCAACTTAATCGCCCGTGTTTAACTTCGTTCAGTGTTTGTTGTATTAGTTATTTGGATTATATAGGACCAGTGATACCAGATTTAGCACACTTATCCACAATTTAATTACCTTCGATGCCGCAGTGGGCAGGAATGAAGTCAAAATCAATATTAATATGTTTATACTTTTACTAACTATGACTTTCAATATATCTATATAAGTTTTGATTGTATGTACAATGTTTCGTTTTAAATCTATGGGTCGACCACACGTTAAGGTCTTGATACATTTTTGGTTTGTTACCCCACAAACAATACATACTTTTAACTTGTACATACAATCTGCATTTTTAAATTTCAAATGAAATTTTACTTTTATGTTGTTATCAATTTGTATGTATTTTATATTCTTGCTTTTATATTGGGAAAATAAACTGAACTCAACTGAACTAAGGTAAAGGGGACCACTAGGTTAATAAAACATATAAGTATATGTTTTGGTACCATTTTGTGATATCAAAATATATCCCCAACATTCTGCAAAAGGTTGCGTTATCAATAAACATTGCAATTAACTACCACCACTTACGGAACCAGTATTATATCCTGGTTCCGCAAAAGCAAAACCATTGCAAGTGCGCCACGCGTATGTTTGGAGACAATAGAATCCCGATTCGTTCGCTCTAAGCAAGAGTAGTTTTCGTGCACGCATACCCATGAACGCATGCTTAAGAATGGTGATGTGATTTACCAATTACATATTTCTTTTTTGATAAATATTTGTCGGAAGTTGTTGATGGAATAAACTGCTAAAAATGTTATCTGTCATTTGTAATATATTATTTTTGCGTGGTGGTACCCTTTTACAGCATCACCATTTATTTAACCAAATCATTATCGTATTTTACATTAAGTATAGCTAAAGACCACACAACGAATCACTGAGTATATCTACACCCACGTGCAAGTTATCTCATTGCTCCACCCATGTTAGAGCTAATATAATTGCTACGAATTCTGCTATGAATGATGATGTAGAGTAAATTATTCGTTTACATTGTTTATACGAGAAGGCTATGGAACCCTGAAAGGCTCAATGATCAATTAACTTGACCTGGGACATGCAAACCATCTGTTTATGCAATTTCATTTATTCACTCATAAAACGAATTAAATACAAAGATGAATAATATACAATGTATGACAAAAATAAGACATTAATACGGCAATTTATTTATTTATTTTATTTATTTATTACGGTATATAAAAGACTGAACAAAAAGTCCATGGACTAAAACAGTTCAGTTTACATGAATGATTACATACACAATTAAGATACACATTATACCACATCATAAGTTACAACAAACACAAAATAGTGCACTTTAAGTATATAGATAAGATGATTGCATTAACAAACAATTATACTAACTAACGACCAAATTAATGACCTAAAACGAAAATTATGTGCAACATAAGTCTATCCAATAATGTAACAGTGGAGTGTAAGAAATGGGACTATAAATTTGAAGACATCATATTAATAGAAAAACGAGTTGCATACAGGTCATATATTACATTACATTATCTACATGCAAGGTATTGCAAGCTTTGATTGATTGTGTGAATCATAGATGGTATAGCGGACATTTTGTATCGTTGTGTTCGAGTTTGAGGTACATTCAAGTGATTAGAGTTCCGAAGAGCTCTACCAGAAGTGTTCTGCCGAGTATCAGGCAAGAAGTGGCGATGGCGTTGGGAATCGAGCAGGGATTTGGCAAATCTTGTAATGATCATGCTCCGTCTGTCGGCAAGAGTATCAACTTGGAATGTTGTGCAGAGTTGATCATATGGCAGCAAATCTGGGTAGGCGATCATGCGAAAAGCCCTCTTCTGAACGCGTTCCAAGCATATCTCCTGGTCCTGTGTGATGCTGGAGGCCCAGACTGGTGCACCATATTCAAGCATGGGAAGTATGTACATCTTGTACACTGTGACGAGGTCAGGTTTAGGTACACCATTTCGTTTCAGCTTTGTGAGGATGTACAGTCGTCTTGAAGCATTCGTGATAAGACGACCAACATGTTCATCCCAACGAAGATCGTTCTGTATGATGACGCTCAGAAGTTTCATGGAGGAAACCACTTCTAACTGGACTTCATTGATTGTTAGCTGCAGAGGGGGAGGGGGGGGGGGGTGGATTACGGAGGAAGGTGAACTGCATTGTTGTGCATTTAGCTGGATTTGGCTTCATATCGTTATCACCACACCAATCCACTAGTGCATCCGGGTGTGTCTGTAATTGTGAGGGCTGACGTCGCGGTACGATTTCAACAACAGTTAAATCGTCCACATACTTCCATCAATTTTCTAGAGTTAGTACGGCATCATTGACCATCACGAGGAAAATGATTGGACCCAACTTGGTCTCTTGGGGTACGCCACATGTGAGCTCACGAGTAGATGAGGAAAACCCTTGATAACGGACAGTTTGCGATCGTTCTGACAGGAAGCTGCAGATGACAGGTAGCACAGCAGGATTGGCACCGAGTTTGATGAGCTTCTCGACTGCTGTTGTATGGTTAACATGGTCAAATGCTTTGCTAAAGTCAATCGCACACAAGTTGGCATAAACTCCAGGTTTGTCTAAGCCTTTGTGAATTGTGTTGATGAGGTCGATGAGGTAGTGCGAGATTGAGCTGCCTCTCATATTTCCGAATTGTTCCGGGTCTACTTTGTCAAAAATGTCCTGCATCAGCCATTCAGCCAGAAATCCCTCGAAGACCCGCGCCAGAACAGATGTAATTGAGATAGGGCGTAAGACGCGTAACTGGTCTAAGCTGGTAACGGTTGAAGTCTTCGGAACTGGACAAATTGATGAATTTTTCCAGATTGTCGGAAAGCAACCACTTCGCAGACAGGCATTGAAGATCTTGGTCAGTGGTTCGGAGATTTCGTAGGCAAATTCGATGAGGAGTCGTGTTGGACAGTCACTAGGGTGAGCAGCCTTAGAGGCACTGAGATGACGCAATCGTGAGTACACCTGGTGGCGCTCGATGACCGGTGGTGGTGACGGAGCTGGCAAGTAGGTTGTAAGAACACTAGTATCCAATGGTGGAAGAGCACTGCAGATCCTGGCAAAATGCGCATTGATGTCACTGGCAACCTCTAATGGGGGTTTGTCATCAAAAGGCAAGTGCAACGATTTCTTGGAAGATCCCGAAAGGTGACGGATCTGTTCGTGCCATTTTCCCGGTTCTGAGTTTTTTAAATGTCCCACTTTACGCGGGTAGTATGCTTCTTCAGTAGCTGTTATCTCCCTCTGGACATTATTTCTGAGGCGCTTGTAAGTCGGCTTTCCGTGAATGTAGGCGTCATCCCGTTGACGTATAAGTCTGCGTAGGCGGTTGTTAAACCAAGGTTGATCGGTGTCACGACGTTTGATTGTCACAAGATCGAAATGCTGCCGGTATTTGGTATTGAAAGTCAAGCTAAACTCATTCGTCATATCATTGGGATCATCTAGGCCATCGAGGAGGGACCAATCAGCTTGTGTGATCCATCGACCGAAAGAGCTGACAGAAGATTGACGAAATGGTCAAAGTGAGATCTTGGTTGGTTTTCTACGGGGGATTCTGCTGTGAGGGTAGAAGTTTACCACAGCATGATCACTTGTAGATATGGGAGCAGATATTGATGGTTCCTCGTAACTTTTATGTAGATCCGTCTAGATGAGGTCCAGAATTGCAGTTCCCCTTGTGGGTTGTTTGACCACCTGCTCGAGGAGTGTATGCTGTTCGATTTGTCGTGTTACAAGATCGTTGAAGTCCCCCATGATTATGAAGGATACATTCTCTGATGTGGTGCGCATGAGGTCTACTGTATTGATGATGTGATCAGAAAGTTCATCCTTGAAGGGTGACTGGGGAGGTGAGTAGAGTACACACACGTAGATAACTCTCTTCAATCGGACAGAGCTAGAAAATGTTAAGCGAACCCACAAGACTTCTAGGTTGGGAGAGATGTCGTTGGAGAGGACCTCCTGTGCATTGATGTCCTCGCGTACGTATAAGGCAACTCCGCCACCTATACGCTCCCGACGATCTCGATGAAACAGTTTGAAGGTGGCGAGATGACACGAATGTGCAGGATTCTCTTGAGAAAAAAATTGTACAATACAAATAAATGAGATTGGAATAAGAGTAGGGACCTTGAAACTTTTCGCACAATAAGAAAGCTCATTAATTTACCTTTAATTTAATATCTCATTTGCAATTATTATGCTGCATGTGTGTGTGCATTACAGGAAAAATCTCAAACTTGTTTTTTTGAAAATACATCAAATTTTCCTAAACCTACGCAAACTGGCCAGAACTGGCATATTAGCGCCCTCTATGACCGTGTAGGTATGCTCTTTTAGCACCATTTTGTATTGTACATAATTTAGCCAGATGCACACTATGTCTTTTTTGATGTGCACTTGTGTATCTTAGTACACCCCCCCCCCTCCCCCCCCCCCCCCCCCCCGCCCTCTCAACTTTGCACCCTGGCACTAATCTTCTCCCACTTGCTATCCATTGTATCTTTCTTATATCCTCTTAATCACCTCCTTTGTTCCATATCCTGTTCTTTCATTGCTTATCTCATAGCTTTCCAGCCACCACTTGACTCATTCTCCCATCCCCAGTAGCCCTCATCAGCACTATTTCTTTTGTTCCTGTCTACTCTAGCCTGCTACTGCGTGTACACCTCCTCCATTGTATCCCCTCATTCTTTTGTTCTTGTTCACTCCAGCTTGTTGCTGGTGCACTTTCCTCCTACATGTTTATAGTTATACTCCATGTTGAGTATAGTTGTTGTCACTGGCGTAAATCTGTTCGGAAAGCACAATGCATTGGGGGGTCGAGCAATTGTTGACAAACCGTTTGTGAACAATTGCTCGACCCCCCAATGCATTGTGTTTTCCGGACAGATTTACGCCAGTGGTTGTTGTCATTATTCGTTCGCCTGAAGAAGAATCTGCCAGATTCGATAGCTCGCGGCTCCATTTATTTATAAGACATATCTTAATTACATCAGAGTTATACTTGCGGTTAGAAAATATCATAAAATGTGTCTTGGATGCATTTCAAATTGATTTATTACTGAGGAACCACTTATGAAATTTCTTAAATTCATTATTTGCTATTTCATTCAGTTGATTTATATCATGATGTGAGAAAGTGACTGTTGTGTCGTCAGCAAACAAAATGAAACTCATGTTTTGTGATATTTTTAGAATGTCCTCTATAAACAATAACAATAAAAGGGGGCCCAGAATGGAACCATGAGGTAGACCACAATTAATTGTGTGTACATTTGATTTAATGTTATTATGATAAGTAAATTGTTTCGGGAAGAAAGGTAATTATCAAACCATAACGTTCATCTAATGCCATATCTAGTGAGTTAATTTATCAAAATATGATTACATAGGCAGTCAACAGCCTTTGTTAAATCTAAAAATAAGATTATTGAAACTAATGTTGCATCCAAAGCGCATGTTATATGGTGAACAAATTGTATAAGTGCTGTAGAGGTAGAATGTTGAGGTCTGAAGCCAAACTAATTAGAAAATAACAAATCAAGTTTTTGAATAAATTTATATTAACGGTTGCACATACACCTTTCCAGGATATTTGAAAATGTGGATAATAAAGAAATTGGTCGATAATTCGAAAATAAACTATGATCTTTGCCATAAACTGCACGTACTTGTTACCTGCAATCCAAATAACAATATCGTCAGCATACATCAAACTTCCTACATGTAGGTCCACAGGTACATCTGACTTTCCCTGTGGTTTACATTTGCCAGACTTGGTGTTTATAAAAAAAGTCTTTCATCATTGGAAAAACTTATGTTACATTGTAGCAAAGGCTTGCAAATTGTTAACACGCATAATGACCAAACACTTGCGGCAAAATGATTATTATTATAAGTTTTTAGTTTGAGAGCACCCAAACGAAATAAATATTTACTTTCAAAGAGACATGTTTTTCTCATATCTCGGCCGATTGTGTTAAAATGTTAAACATGATTGTTTATATTCAACCCTGTATAATTAACACACGAGTTTATCGGCTGTTTCTGTGAGGTAATTTTATAACAAACATAGTTTTGACTTTTGCTATAGGAAAACAAAAACACATAAAAATGTGCGCATAACAGCGCCGGATCAAAAGCTTAAAGGGATAGTTGAGTTCTGGTAGAGAGAGTACAGTTTTGGTCAAACTAAATTTTAGTAACCAAAACCTGCACTATTACATTACAAACTAATAGTTATAACTCCACTTTACTCAAAAGGAATACAAACATTACAAACGACCAAGTAAAAGCCTGTTATCATTCAAAAAGAGCTGTTTAAACTAAAGAGGGCGCTTTAAAAAAAAACGCATTTGTGTAAACCATTTTAAATTAATTATTGTGATGTTTTGTTGAAATTGTGATTAGACAGAGAGATAATCAACAACTATCTGAAAACTTCTTTTACAATTTTTGAAAAGAGGAAGCATTTTAAAACGAATTTTAACGGCTGGTTCATAGTTATCTAATACTTGTGGAGCCCCACATTTATTACAAATGGTTATGTTTATGGATATTTCAGCCGTTTCTGAACCGATTTTGATCAATAAAGTTTATTCTGCCATTACAATTGTAAGCTCTTACAAATTTGACACTCAGTTTTTCACTATCTCACACAAAAATTATTTTATGTAGCGCCCTCTCTACCAAAACTCAACTATCCCTTTAAATTTCCGGGTGAGCAAAACGATTTGTTAGCGCCCAATATTTTAATTGGGGGCCACTTGGTCAAATACGAGTCATTGTCGTGTGATGTCAAACTTTTATAGTATTTAATCCATATTAGCTGCGAAATATTGATCCGGGAGAATCTTCATATAGACCTATTACAAACGATGAAAGAAATGATATCGACTGCAGGTGTTATAATGTTGCAAGATAAATTTTGTATTGTGATACCATATTGAGAGAGACATTATATTATGACGCAACGATAACATTATTGAATCAAACTCAGAGAAGGCTAAACGTGTAAAGATGTATCAATTTTGTCATATAACACAACGTAAGTTGTCGTGAATATCATGAAATGTTCCTTTGCGATTTTAGAGGGATAGTTGAGTTCTGATAAGGAGAGTACAGTTTGGTGAAACTGAATTTTAGTAACCAAAACCTGCATCATTACATTACAAACTAATAGTTATAACTAGAAAGGAACACAAAATTACAAATGACGTAGTAAAGATCATGTTATCATTCAAAAGGAGCCGTTAAAACGTAAGAGAGCGCTCTCTAAACACTCATCGGTTTCAACCATTTTGAATAAAATATTGTGCATGTGATGCTTTGTTGAACTAGTGATTAGATAGAGAAATATCCAACAACTATTTAAATACCTATTTTGTAACTTTTTGAAAAGAGGAAGCATTTTTAAAAAATTTTAACGGCTGGTTCAAAATTCTCTAATAAACCTGGGGCCCCAGGTTTATTACAAATTGTTATATTTATGGATATTTCAGCCGTTTCTGAACCGATTTTGATCGAACAAAGATGATTTTATTATTTAAATATGATGCTCTTTCAAATTTTACACTCAGTTTTTCATTACCTCACACAAAAAAATAAGTAGTCTAGCGCCCTCTCTACCAAAACTCAACTATCCTTTTAAGTGAAAGTTCGTGAAGACAAAGATTCGAAGCATTGCAAGTGCGTGAACCGTCGACGTGTGGCACGCATGCATGCAAGAAAATGAGAGTAAATTCTGTCAAAGAAACTGAGTTTTAACCTTAGATTTTAGGAGATAGCGTCTTGGTAAAACTGAATTTTAGTAAATAAAACCGGCAACTTAATATCACAAAATATGAGTTATAACTCCATCATGCTCGAAAGGTATACAACATTACATTCTGAGACTAATTCAAAACCAAGTTTTCATTTTAAAAGACCCGTCAACACAGAAGAGGGCGCTCTTTAAAACATATGAGGAATTGTGCATGTGATGTTTTGTTAAAATAATAATCAATACAGAGATCATCAACAACTATTAAAACAACTCTTTTGTACATTTTGAAAAATATAAGTATTGTATAATAAACAAGGGATTCCACATTTACTAATATTTCAGATGTTCTGAACCAATTTTGATCAAATAAAATGTATACTGTCATTAAAATTGTATGGTCTTTCAAATTGTACACTCAGTGTTTCATTCCTTCACACAAACAATACTTCTTGAAGCGCCCTCTATACCAACGCTCAAATATCCTTTTAAAGCCGTGCATCGTATTTGTTAAATTTGTTTGAATATATATTTCTTTTGATATATGTGATAGAGTTGAAATTTATGAATAAATAGCTTTATTTAATTGAGGTTTGCTGCTTAGGTATTCCTGACCGATGAGCCCGTATTAGCTATCCTATATCATATCATGCAATGCGATGAAAGAACGGCGAAGTCATGTGATGCCAGCATCACAACTTTTCTTCAGCATGCATACTTACTATCATCGTCATCATCATTATCAACATAATCTTTATCATCAACTTATATCAACGATATATTTTGTGTGAGATAATGAAAAAACGTCAAAGTTGAAAGAGCATAATATTTTAATTACGGCATAAACCTTATTTGTTCAAAATCGGTTCAGAAATGGCTATAATATCCATAAACATTACCATTTAAAGAAATGTGGGGCCCCACAACTAGAAGAGAATTGTGAACCAGCCGTTAACGAAACGTTTAAAGTGCTTCCCCTTTTCAAAACAACTACAACAAAAAAAGGTTTTAAAATAGTTGTTGATTATTTCTCTATCGAATCACTATTTCAACAAAACATCACATGAACAATATTGTACTTAAAATGGATGAAACCAATGAGTCTTACGAAAGTGGGTGCGGTTCGTTATTCCGAAGGTTCGTTATTCCGAAGGTTCGTTATTCCGAAGGTTCGTTATTCCGAACACGCAAATTTCCTATACCTGAGTGTTCGTTAATCCGAAAATGAAATAGGGTTCGTTAATCCGAACATTTGTTGCATTATTCCGAAGGTTCGTTATTCCGAAGGTTCGTTATTCCGAAGGTTCGCTATTCCTAAAATGAAATCGGGTTCGTTATTCCGAAGGTTCGTTATTCCGAAGGTCCGTTATTCCGAGGGTTCGTTATTCCGAAGGTTCGCTATTCCTAAAATGAAATCGGGTTCATTAATCCGAAAATGAATTTGGGTTTGTAATAATGCTATAATTTCATATAAAGAGATAAAATAAACTTAAATGTTTGATTGGTCTGGCCAAGGGAGGGAAAGGGGGAGGGGTATGCTTAATGCAGGCTGTAAATTAAATAAACAAAACGCAAACTATAGTATTATAACAAGCCCGATTTAATTTTCGGAATAACGAACCCGATTTTATTTTCGGATCAACGAACCTTCGGAATAACGAACCTTCGGAATAACGAACCCGATTTTATTTTCGGATCAACGAACCTTCGGAATAACGAACCTTCAGAATAACGAACCTTCGGAATAACGAACCTTCGGAATAACTGAACCTTCGGAATAACGAACCTTCGGAATAACGGACTGTAACCACGAAAGTGCCCTTTTGAGTTTAAACGGCTCTTTTTGAATGATAACATGCTTTCTGCCTTGCCATTTGTTTTCCTTTCGAGCATGGTGGAGTAATAACTATTAGTTTGTAATGTTATGGTGCAGGTTTTGGCTACTAAAATTCAATTTGACCAAAACTGTTCCCTCCTCACCAAAACTCAACCATCTCTTTAACATCATCATCAACACCAGCATTACAATACAATCGTTACCTATGTTCACTAGAATATTAAATTATTGATTTTATACCTTCACCAACTCATCCTTGGCTCTGCTCAGTTCTTTCATGACCAAAGTGAATTTCTCATCGTTGACGATCTGGATAGGGTCATGTTGACTGTCCTGATGCAGTTCGACAACCTTCGAGAAAAACTAAACAAAACCTCCAGTTTAGCACGATTAATTCATTGATTAGTTAATGAACTAATGTCATAAAATATACAATATTATCTTTCTTAAGTTTATTAAAAAGGGTGAATAAATTTGTAATATTGAATATTATATATTATATACACTAAAAAAACAGAAGTGCTGTTTTTAGCACTTGGAGGGCTACATTCAGCACCTTTCCGGTACTCGCATATGGACAGCACAGCCTGTGCTGGTTCGGCACTAGAACACGTGCGAGTTTAGCACTACTTCAGAAGTGTCGTTTTAGCACTTGGAGGGCTACATTCAGTGCTTGTTCAGCACAAGCAAAAGTGCTAGTAAAACACTTCAATGGTGCTATAGCACCATTTGTGCAAGATTTGTAGCACTTGAAGTGTTTTACTAGCACTTTTGCTCGTGCTGAACTAGCACTGAATGTTGCCCTCCAAGTGCTAAAACGGCACTTCTGAAATAGTGCTAAACTCGCACGTGTTATAGTGCCGAACCAGCACAGGCTGCGCTGTCCCTATGCGAGCACCGGAAAGGTGCTGAATGTAGCCCTCCAAGTGCTAAAAACAGCACTTCTAATTTGTTAGTGTAGGAAACTTCAAACTTTCTATAAATAGCACCTGTTGCGCTTAAAATCAACACCTAGCGTGCTTCAAATTTCAAGCAAAATGAAGCACTTAAGGTGCTGGAACTCAGCTGCAAAACGGACACGCGATCGACCACAAACACGGTAAGCAGCCAAAATAAGTTATCATTTATGACTGTGCATGTCAATATATTTGAGTGGAATTTCTATAGGTTATCAACAAATTTGAAATCTACCAGTGTGTTGAGGTTAAATAAATAGTATGTGCATTTTGAGAGCAAAAAAGTGTTGGATATAATAAGTAATTATTATGTTGGCTAAATGTAATGCTTAAATATGTTGTTACCATTGCCTTAAATCCATTTCTGAACGCGTTGATCATAGTGTTTGAATTTAATCCGTGTTATTAAATTGTGAGCCTTTGCTACCATACTATAAGTCCCCCCCAAACAAAATAAATAAATAAAATCAATAAATAAATAAAATAAAATACAATTATATTCATTTGGACTTTCTGCAACGATAACTTCTAAGATAGTAGATCAATCATAATGCTATTTCAGGGAATGACAATATAACTTATTACCTACATATTGCAGAAAACCTATTCGGTTTTGTTTTTTCAGCGGTCATGGATATCTTTGTAAATTAAGTCATGGGTCCGTTTCTTCAAAGTTTGACACTTGGATGCTCTTGCCACCCATATGAATGGAAATATTTTGCTCACAACTGTCAGGGCAAATAACAAATGAATTATAATTCTGCGCATATCTTTAGAACAATGGTGTGTACTCGTGTGAGGTTTTGTGTTTAAAGATGTATTGATATCTCAGAAAAAAAAGATAAAAGAAAGCCATGAAGGAGGAAGAGCTCAAATCAAGTCATGAATTCATGAGTCAAATTGTTCGCTTTAATCAATAATGTTCACACCTTAAAGGGATCTAGTAACTTTGTTGACAATTGCAAAAAGCGATGACTCGTTGAAACAATGTATATCTGATATGTCCACTTGATGTTGTGTGAAAATTCCAAGTTAAATGGACCTTATATAGCCGAGTAATGAGCAAAAATGCAAAGTGACATTCACGTACTCATTACAGTCACTTTGTACACGGTTCTGACGATCCGTTGAATAATTTGACGTCTGAACATTTCAATCGTAAATATCTTTTTAACGAAAGGAAAATTTGAAAAACCGAAACCTGTCCCATGCTTTTTTGTTTAATAAGCATACGTATAACCTTATTGATTTCGTCAAGAATTTAATTATTATTCTTCCGATTTTGTGCGTCGAATATCTCAAGATCAAATGAATCAATTATCATGAATATTCACATGATGATAGATCATGATCTAACTTAGACGTGCAAACTTTTTCAGTGACATCACATCACTGTGACGTCTTCAGGACGCTATCTCGCTTATTCTCCATCAATTTTCTCCCAAATGTTGATATATCATAGCTGATATCATGCTCTATTCGCAATCTCTTAATAACAATTCGTTTTGTTCACTGGATCCTGATGATTTTTTGGATTGGAAATAAGAGTTCAAATATGTGACAAATTGAGGGTTAGCCAAAACGTATGTTATCGACTTATAACTGCTGGAGGAATTATGATATCAATTTGAAATTTCGCATCTAGATAGGGACTTGCAAGCCCATCATTTCATAAGCTAACATCAAATCGCGAAAATGCATATTTCATTGTCATATTTACAGTTAAAGGTCAAATAAAACGAGCATGAATACTCAATAACCACGTACGCCGCGGACATGAAATTCAGCACACATGTATGTTATAATGAAAGGAATAATTTTCATGAGATAATATCGGATTATGAAAATTGCGTTAATGATATGTAAATTAGGTTCAATGGTCAAATAATTCACTGTTACAATGACAAATGCAGTGTGCAATAATATCTTTCCCGATTTCCCATTTTCATTAAGAGATCTAATGTTGGTCTCGCGGTATAATTTGTGACACAAGATCTAAGGGTCGTGGGTTCGAATCCAAGGCAATATTTGTTAACTTTCTTTTTATTCTTTTTTTTTTCAGGGGGAGGGAAACTATTATTATTGATATGATGCTTGAGTAGTTATTTTTTGAATTATCCTTTTATCATAATACATTGATACGTATAACCTTAATTCGTCAAAGTGACGAATTCAACATCTAGTTCGATTTGCTTTAGTGGTCATGGAAAATGGGGATCTTGGTAAATCATGTCAGATGTCCCTTCCCTCCATGTTTTGTAAGTAGACGCGTTGTCCATTGTGTTCACGCAAGACGTTGATCATTGTGTTCTCGCACAAAAATATCTTTTGAGACACTGCTTGTTTCCTTTCATTTTCAACTACCGAAATAAATAATGAATGATATGAAGTAAAAGGGAACCATGTTTCTGAGTTTTGCAAACATTGTTAAAGGGACTTAGTAACATTGTCCAAATCCGAAAAAATCCAATTGAAACTAGATGTTGAATTCGTCACTTTAGACGAATTAAGGTTATACATATTGAAATTTCGATATGATGATATTGACTTTTCAACGCGTAATATGATTATGTCATAACATTTACTTGGCATAAATGAATGACACAAAATAGGGTAACAATATTAATTCATAACAAAAGGGGAGGGGGCAGCTCTGTAATTGACCAAAATGACTGTAAAATGGCTCTGTACTTGACGTCTTATTTCAACCATATCACACCTTTCCTTTGGCCGATTTTTACCCGGTTTTCAGTATGTTAAAGCTGAGTTTCCGCTACACTATCGCGATTTTCGAGTCTATTTCACGATTAGAGCACGGGAACAGGTCGTAATTGAAGGTTGAACTTTTGTTTTACTTTATCGTGCACTATGGAGACTTTACAAAATCTCATTGTCCATTGTTAGGTATGTATAAATATGTGCAACTCATACTCTTTCAGAATATGAAAAAATATTTGGATATATCCATGTATCAAAGAAGTTATGACCGATAAGAGAAGGGCATGTTTGACCAGATTTAGCCAATTTTCACACTCGTGCGCGATTTCAACTTTAACCGTCAATTCGATGACTTTATAACATTTACTCGGCATAAATGAGGTATGAATTCGTATCTACAACTCATAATCTATCCGAATATCAAATAAAACTGGGTGTTTGTGGACTTTTTAAAAAGTTATGGCCGAATACAAAAAGGATGTTTTTACCATATTTTGCCAATTTGCGTGCGCGGACAGATTTTTTAATTATCCGCCGATAGATGGCGCTATTCTCCACTCCAAATCATGGTCGTAATTGAAGGTTGAACTTTTCTTTTACTTTATCGTGCACTATGGAGACTTTACAAAATCGGATTGGCCATTGTTAGATATGTAAAAATATGTGCAACTCATACTCTTTTAGAATATGTAAAAATATTTGGATATATCCATGTATCAAAGAAGTTGTGACCGTTAAGAGAAGGGCATGTTTGACCAGATTTAGCCAATGTTCACACTCGTGCGCGATTTCAACTTTAACCGTCAATTCGATGACTTTATAACATTTACTCGGCATAGATGAGGTATGAATTCGTATCTACAACTCATAATCTATCCGAATATTAAAAGAAAATTGGATGTTTGTGGACTTTTTAAAAAGTTATGGCCGAATAAAAAAAGGATGTTTTTACCATGTTTTGGCATTTTGCGTGCGCGCGTAATTTTGACTTTGACGCGCGCGTACTCCGTTATTATGAGTCAACAATGACTCAAATTGATAGGGTGTGTTGAGGGATCCATAAGGAATCCAAAACATGTGAAAAAACGACAATTTTCCTATTCATTCGCGTTACGCGCGCAAATACGCGCGCGCCGACGCGCACGCGCGGAATTTTTTGAAACGCTTAAAATTGTCTGAAACATATAGTAAATTACTCGGGTTGGGGTTTTGAGCATTTAAAAAAAAAAAAATTAATTGACGGACGCGTACGCGCGCGTCTCCGAGTGTAATTGCACGCGCATGAGCTTAAAAGATGACTATTGACCTGATTAATATTGATACGAAATTTGAATTGAAATTGATATTTCATAACTGAGATAAAATGATTATTAAAATTTGACAAAATGGCGTCCTGATGACGTCACAGTCATGTGACGTCACTGAAAAGGTTACCAGTTCTAAGTTAGATCATGATCTATCATCATGTGAAGATTCATGACAATTGATTTATGTGATCTTGAGATATGCGACGCACAAAATTAGGAAGAAGAAGAAGAAGAACTAGATTTTGAATTCGTCACTTTTGACGAATTAAGGTTATACATATCAATTTATTATGATAAAAGGATGATTCCAAAAATAACTACTCAATCATGATATCAATAATAATAGATTCCCCCCACCCCTGAAAAAAGAAAGAAAAAAAAAAAAAAAAAAAAACAATATTGCCTTGGATTCGAACCCACGACCCTTTGATCTTGTGTCACTAATTATACCGCGAGACCAACATTAGATCTCTTAACGAAAATGGGAAATCGGGAAAGATACATCAGTGATTGCACACTGCATTTGTCATTGTAACAGTGAATTATTTGACCTTTGAACCTAATTTACATATCCTTAATACCATTTTCATAATCCGATATTATCTTATGAACATTTTCCTTTCATTATACCATACATGTGTGCTGAATTTCATGTCCGCGGCGTACGTGGTTATTGAGTATTCATGCTTGATTTATTTGACCTTTAACGGTGAATATGGCAATGAAATATGCATTTTCGCGATTTGGTGTTAACTTATAAAATGATGGGCTTGAAAATCCCTATCTACATGCGAAATCTCAAATTGATAGCATAATTCCTTCAGCAGTTATAGGTCGATAACATACGTTTTGGCTAACCCTCAATTTGTAACAGATTTGAACTCTTATTTCCAATCAAACAATTCAGCAGGATCCATTGAACAAAACTAAATGGTGTGAATAGATTGCGAATAGAGCAGAACATCAGCTACGATATATCAAAATTTGGGAGTACATTGATGGAGAATAAGTGAGATATGGTCAAAAGTACACTGTGATCGATTTAAACATTGATTGAAATTGAGTAAAATTCGCATTTTCAACTTTAACCGTCAATACGATGACTTTATAACATTTACTCGGCATAAATGAGGTATGACTTCGTATCTACAACTCATAATCTATCCGAATATTAAAAGAAAATTGGGTGTTTGTGGACTTTTTTAAAAGTTATGGCCGAATAAAAAAAGTATGTTTTTACCATATTTTGCCAATTTGCGTGCGCGCGTAATTTTGACTTTGACGCGCGCGTACTCCGTTATTATGAGTCAACAATGACTCAAATTGATAGGGTGTGTTGAGGGATCTATAAGGAATGCAAAACATGTGAAAAAACGACAATTGTACTATTCATTCGCGTAACGCGCGCAAATACGCGCGCGCCGACGCGCACGCGCGGAATTTTTTGAAACGCTTAAAATTGTCTGAAACATATAGTAAATTACTCGGGTTGGGGTTTTGAGCATTTAAAAAATAAAAAATTAATTGACGGACGCGTACGCGCGCGTCTCCGAGTGTAATTGCACACGCATGAGCTTAAAAGATGACTATTGACCTGATTAATATTGATACGAAATTTGAATTGAAATTGATATTTCATAACTGAGATAAAATGATTATTAAAATTTGACAAAATGGCGTCCTGATGACGTCACAGTCATGTGACATCACTGAAAAGGGTACCAGTTCTAAGTTAGATCATGATCTATCATCATGTGAAGATTCATGACAATTGATTCATGTGATCTTGAGATATGCGACGCACAAAATTAGGAAGAAGAAGAAGAAGAAGAAGAAGAATAAATAAAAATTCGAACAAAATCAATAGGTTATACATATGTATATGTATAACCTAACTAGATGTTGAATTCGTCACATTTGACGAATTAAGGTTATACATATTGAAATTTCGATATGATGATATTGACTTTTCAACGCGTAATATGATGATGTCATAACATTTACTTGGCATAAATAAATGAATGACACAAAATAGGGTAACAATATTAATTCATAACAAAAGGGGAGGGGGCAGCTCTGTAATTGACCGAAATGACTGTAAAATGGCTCTGTACCTGACGTCTTATTTTGACCATATCACACCTTTCCTTTGGCCGATTCTTACCCGGTTTTCAGTATGTTAAAGCTGAGTTTCCGCTACACTATCGCGATTTTCGACTTTATTTCACGATTAGAGCACGGGAACAGGTCGTAATTGAAGGTTGAACTTTTTTTTTACTTTATCGTGCACTATGGAGACTTTACAAAATCTTATTGTCCATTGTTAGGTATGTATAAATATGTGCAACTCATACTCTTTCAGAATATGAAAAAATATTTGGATATATCCATGTATCAAAGAAGTTGTGACCGATAAGAGAAGTGCATGTTTGACCAGATTTAGCCAATTTTCACACTCTTTGCGCGATTTCAACTTTAACCGGTCAATTCGATGACTTTAGAACATTTACTCGGCATAAAGGAAGTATGAATTCGTATCTACAACTCATAATCTATCCAAATATTCAAATAAAATTGGGTTTTTGTCGACTTTTGAAAAAGTTATGGCCGAATTAAAAAAGGATGTTTTTACCATATTTTGCCAATTATTTGTTTTGAACTGTTCGCCCTTAGATGTTAGATGGCGCTGTTCAGACTTAGCCAATTTTCACACTCGTGCGCTTTTTAAATCTCAACGGTCAATATGATGACTTTGTAACATTTAACTCGGCATAAATGAGGTATGAATTCGCATCTACAACTCATAATCTTTCCGGATATTCAAAGAAATTTGGGAGTTTGTGGACTTTTAAAAAAGTTATGGACGATAAGAGACCAGACTTGGGAAATTTTCACGCTGATGATAAAAGCATTATTCCAAAAATAACTACTCAATCATCCTATAAATAATATCACATACTCCCCCCCCCCCCCCTAATAAAAAGTAAAAAAGAAGAAAAAAGAAATTAAAAAAATATTGTCTTGGATTCGAACCCACGACCCTTAGATCTTGCGTCACAACTTGTTCCACGAGTCCAACATTAGATCTCTTAACGAAAATGGGAAATCGGGAACGATATATCAGTGATTGCACACTGCATTTGGCATTGTAACAGTGAATTATTTTACCTTTGAACCTAATTTACATATCCTTAACGCCATTTTCATAATCCGATCTTATCTTATGAAAATTGTTCCTTTCATCACGGCGTACATGGTTATTCATGCTTGATTTATTTGACCTTTGACGGTAAATATGACGATGAAATATGCATTTTAGCGATTTGGTGTTAACTTATGAAATGTTGGGCTTCCAAGTCCCTATCTACATGCGAAGTTTCACATTAGTAGCATAATTTTTTCAGCAGTTATAGGTCGAAAGCATACGTTTCAGCTAACCCTCAATTTTTAACAGATTTAGACTCATTTCCAATCAAACAATTCATCAGGATCCAGTGAACAAAACTAAATGGTGTGAATAGATTGCGAATAGAGCAGGACATCAGCTACGATATATCAAAATTTGGGAGTACATTGATGGAGAATAAATGAGATATGGTCAAAAGTACACTGTGATCGATTTCAACATTGATTGAAATTGAGTAAAATTCGCATTTTCAACTTTAACCGTCAATACGATGACTTTATAACATTTACTCGGCATAAATGAGGTATGAATTCGTATCTACAACTCATAATCTATCCGAATATTAAAAGAAAATTGGGTGTTTGTGGACTTTTTAAAAAGTTATGGCCGAATACAAAAAGGATGTTTTTACCATGTTTTGCCATTTTGCGTGCGCGCGTAATTTTGACTTTGACACGCGCGTACTCCGTTATTATGAGTCAATAATGACTCAAATTGATAGGGTGTGCTGAGGGATGTATAAGAATTGCAAAACATGTGAAAAAACGACAACGTTACTATTCATTCGCGTTACGCGCGCAAATACGCGCGCGCCGACGCGCACGTGCAGAATTTTTTGAAACGCTTAAAATTGTCTGAAACATATAGTAAATTACTCGGGTTGAGGTTTTGAGCATTTATTGACATTTTTTTTCATTTGACGGACGCTTAGGCGCGCGTCTCCGCGTGTAATTGTATGCGCATGAGGTTAAAATATGACCATTGACCTGATTAATATTGATGCGAAATTTCAAATGAAGTTAATGATGCATGACTGAGATATGATGATTATTGAAATTTGACAAAATGGCGTCCTGATGACGTCATTGTGATGTGACGTCACTGAAAAAGTTAGCAGATCTAAGTTAGATCATGATCTATCATCATGTGAAGATTCATGACAATTGATTCATGTGATCTTGAGATATGCGACGCACAAAATTAGGAAGAAGAAAAAATAAATAAATAAATAATAATAATAATACAAATCTTGACGAAATCAATAGGTTATACATATGTATATGTATAACCTAATAAATAAAAATCTTGACGAAATCAATAAGGTTATACATATATATATGTATAACCTAACTAGATGTTGAATTCGTCACTTTGTTATAGGTCGAAAGCATACGTTTTGGCTAAACCTCAATCTTTAACAGATTTGGACTCTTATTTAAAATCAAACAATTCATCAGGATCTAGTTAACATAACGAAATGTTGCGAAAAGATTGCGATTAGAGCAGGACATCAGCTACGATATATCAAAATTTGGGAGAAAATTGATGGAGAATAAGCGAGATATGGTCAATAGTCCGCTGTGGTCGATTTCAAAATCGATTAAAATCTATTAATTATTCGCATTTTCAACTTTAACCCTCAATATGATGACGTTATAACATTAACTCGGCATAATTGAGGTATGAATCCGTATCTACAACTCATAATCTATCCGAATATTAAAAGAAAATTGGGTGTTTGTGGACTTTTTAAAAAGTAATAGCCGAATAAAAAAGGAATGTTTTTACCATATTTTGCCAATTTGCGTGCGCGCGTAATTTTGACTTTGACGCGCGCGTACTCCGTTATTACGAGTTAACAATGAATCAAATTGATAGGGTGTGTTTAGGGATGTATGAGGATTGCAAAACATGTGAAAAAACGACAATTTTCCTATTCATTCGCGTAACGCGCGCAAATACGCGCGCGCCGACGCGCACGCGAGGAATTTTTAAAAACTTTAAACTTAAAATTGTTTGAAACATATAGTCAATTACTTGGGTTGGGGTTTTGAACATTTTTTGACATTTTTGTTCAATTGACGGACGCGTACGCGCGCGTCTCCGAGTGTAAGCGCATGCGCATGAGCCTAAAAGATGACCATTGAGATGATTACTATTGATGCGAAATTTGAATTGGAATCGATAATGCATGACTGAGAAATGATGATTATTGAAATTAGAAGAAATGGCGTCCTGATGACGTCACAGTGATGTGACGACATCGAAATGAGTTCCTTGCACTAAGTCAGATGATGACCTATCATTATGTTATGTTTCAGGACGATTGATTCATCTGATCTTGAGATATGCGACAAACAAAATCGGAGGAATAATAAATAATAATAATAAAACTTCGAACGAAATCAATAGGTTATTTGTATGATATAGGTATAACCTAATAAGATTTTCTGCAAGATCTAGGTAATAAATTATAGTTTCATATCCTGAAAAAGCATTTGATGTACTATATTTAAAGTTATCGTTGAAGAGAGTCCGATTGTAATTTGTTTGGGGACACGGTATAACATCAGTTGTCCCATGATGAAAACTAATTTGCATATTTATGCAAATTAGTGATATATTGTATCACCATAAAAAACATGGATATGATGAATTACATCATCTGAAAGTATTTTTACAGAAAACCTGAAGAAATCCTGTAATTTTTCTTGATTTTAGATGAAAATCCCAATTGTTCACCAAATTCGTAAAAAATGTGCATATTCAAAATTTGTATTAATAAAAAAAACAGAATAATGGTCCAATTTGTTTTCTTTTTTCAAATTCTTATTCTACTAGACTTGTATGTATGTGCCAATTTTCAAGTCAATCGGTCCATTCGTTGCCGAGATCTGAGGGGGGGGGGGGGAAATGCCCCCCCCCCCCCCCCTTCCCCCAGTGGACTCAAGTGACCAAAATAACCTAGTGGGATTAGGGTTAAGAATATTACATGATTGCATGTATACCTTGCAATCAGCCGTCAATTTGCTAATTTCTGTTATGGCCAGGTCGTTAATTTGCTTGATACGGCGTAGTTGACTGTTCTGATGCTGTCCGTCCATCTTTAAAAAGAAAAGGAAATACATAAATTACTGACTGAATAAGCTAAATATATACACATATGATAACGGTAAACAACTAAATTATTATACATGTCTCAAGTTTTGTAAAAACGGTAAACACATCTTCGATGGAAATTATGATAAATTCCATAAAAATCCATTTTCAGGATGTATGAAGAGTATTATTTACAAATCGGGAAAAAGGATTTAAAGGGGACCACCAGGCAAAGGACAACACATTATTATGTTTTGCTACCGTTTTGTGATATCAAATAGATACCCAACATTTTGCAAGGGGTTGTGTAATTCATAAACAAAGCAATTAATTTCCACCACTTACGGAACCACGGCTATCTCGTGGTTCCACACGGGCCAGGCATTTGCGAGTGCGCCAATGCAATTCACGCGTACGTCAATAGAATCCCAGATGATTCGTTCACTCTGCATAGAGCGCCGCTGGCTCTGCTCGCATAATAGTCTGCGCATTCAGACCGCGTGACCGCATGGCTGAGAATGGTGATGCGTTTTCCAATTATATATTTTTTCTGAAAACATATTTTTGTGAACTTATTGAAGGAATGGAATACTAAAGATGTTACCTTTCTATAAAAAGATAATTATTCTTGGGTGGTGGTACCCTTTAACATAGTAGACAATCCTAATAATTTTTTTGTGCGAGAGAAGATTCTGCGAGAAAAATCTATACCGTGCATCCCTAAAAAAAATCAAAACCCGAGTTTGACGGATAATGTATCCGTGGTTACGACATGACAGTTGAACACATTAATTCCTGCCAAGCTTAGATATCGCTAAAGTTTGGCGCTACTGGCTCACAGTATTATCAAGAGCGCCAGCAGCTTCTACAAGGATTCAGTATGTTGTTGTTGTTGTTTAGTTATTATGGCGATTAGTCAATAGTGATTATTGTCACCAACTACTGTGCATTTTTTATTTAAAAATTGTATTTCAATGTATTTATATCATCAATATTTATATATACAAGTATTCATTTATTTTGTTTATTTTCCTTTTCCAAACATAACATAAATAATAGTTTTTGACAAATATTCAAGGCATACAAAATCATCAGCCACAGGAGCTACATAGATATCCCAAATATAGCTCCATGGCTTGAGGATACATACAATTGGGCGATCGCACCCCTGTCCAAATGTAATTCCATGTAATTAGCAACGCTGATCCCTCCCCTGTCACATGATGCCGTCTTACCAGCCCTCAGAGTACGTTTCTTAGGCTTTCGGGGTACGCACCCCTCTGTTCACTCGCATAATACTGTCGAGGATCAGAAAAGGCGACATACACCTAGGTCACTCTGGCATAGAAAAGGAGGGCATTAGCCTAACACGAGAAAAACAAAACAAAATGTAGCGCAATCACACACTTATATGCTCTCGGCCTTCCAAGTCAAGTTTTAATCAAGCAAAGCGTTGTGGGCTCATACTATATAACGTGCAGTGCAGTGGGTGCAAACATAATAATACTACTAGTAAATTAATATGACAACAAAACAAACCAGAAACAAACAAACAATACATGTATATATCATATCTTACAGAACCGTAAAAATAATATTATGCTTACACGAAAGTTTGCTGTATAGCAAATCGTTTTGTCCTTTGTACAAAACGGACAATAGCCGCTTGAACATATATATCTGTGGATTTTAAAATCATTTTCATATCATTTTCGAAAGTATTAATTTCAGCTCGTTCAATAAAATATCTACGACACTCCATAAAATAATGAGTGACCGTTTCTAATGAAGAGCAAAAATCACATTTCCCTGTGGGGTGGATACCAAGTTTATATAAATCAAAATGAAGGCCTAAAATTCCCAAACGTAGTCTTCTAAAAGTCTTTTCAGATTGTCTATTTAAATTACACAAAACCTGTTGTTTAACAAAAGGCTGTATTTCTTTTGAAAAATGGTTGGAGTCTTTCCATCGACGTTGCCATGTATTTACGGCTCGTTCATTTAAAATTGTCTTAAATTCTGAAAGAGAAAGACCATTAAATATTTCAATTTCTTTATATAATGCCATTTTTGCGTAATAATCTACCATTTCATTTCCATTTATACCACAGTGACTGGGTATCCATTCAAAAAAGATATATATATATCTGTCGTAACTGATTTTGTAAGAGTACTAAAATTTATAGTACAAATGATTCTGAAATTTTATTATTTTGTAGCGCTATGAGTGAGCTCAAAGAATCTGAAAAGATTACCACTCCATTATACACTTCAACAGACTGTAACCAATCCAGAGCTAAAGCGATCGCTGCCAATTCTGCTCTATAGGATGATGTAAAATCTGTCAGTCTTTTCGACTGTGAGTATGAAAAGGCCGGTACATACAAAGCCGCTGAGCATCTCCCTGTACCGGGTGCTGATCATTTTTTTTGACTTAATTCAATACTTCTTTGTTGAAGGTAGGCTGGGTTGTTATCCTTTGTGAACTCTTGACTAAATTCAATACATGACGTGATTGTCCCATTAGCTTGTTTTCCACCATCGCGGTGATCAATTTTATCATTTTTGTTTCCGTATCGACCACATTCTTATTAGTTTTATTACTGCTGTCAACAATCCTAATCATATCATCCTCTGCTGAGACATTAGCGCCCAGGGGCTAGAGATAAGAAGTGCCAACCCTGATAAAATGTACTGGATGCTCAAAAATCACTACCGCTCCTCAGCCCTCCAGGAGCGGTATTCAGCTAGCTATAGAATTACCTAATGAGATATGTGTGCTGGGCTATGAAGCCACGGAGGTGATAAAGATGACAGAAAAGGTTAAACAGAAACACTAACAATATCACTTATTCTGCATGCAAACGGTCTGTTTCCCGTTTTAAATTTCATAATTAATTTTACTTGCCCATCTGGCCGAAGAGCTTTTAACAATGGGTGTCTCTGCAAACTAAATTTATATTTTTCTGTCATAAAATTTCTTCTAATGTCCAGAGACATTTCTCCCATTTCAACCTGCAAATATGCTAATGGCGTTAAAGGGAGTGCCCAAGCACATATCCGAAGTGCTTGAAATTGAATTGAGTTAAGAGGTGTTTTAACAGTGTCAGAGGCGCTATTATATGCCTCACATCCATAATCCAAAAGAGGTCGTATCATTGCTCTATATACCATTAAAAGAGATTTCGATGAGCTTCCCCATTCCGTGTTTGTTAAAGTCCTAAGTATATTTAATTTCCTTTTACATCTAGTGCTATATTCTCAATATGTTGTTGCCAAGTAAGATGTTTATGAAATATAATTCCTAAACATCGTTGGCTTTCTTTAAAAATTAAATCTTCACTTATTTACAAAATAGGATATTGTAAGTGTATACTTCTAGTAAACAAGACAGGAACTGTTTGTGTACTGATAACTTAAATATCCATTTATGGAACCATTTTTGTAGTATTCCAATATAATTCTGTAGTTGTTCTGTCATATCAAATACATTTATCCCTGAAATCCAAACAGCGCAGTCATCTGCATACAAAGATATTTGTATTCCAGAGACGACATGAATATCTTTCATCATAATATTAAATAACAGCGGGCTTAAAGCACTTTCCTGTGGAAGCCCATTGCATTGTTCATATATTTGTGACTTTGTTTGTCCCTCTTTTACATGACTCCACTCTGCAAGTGGAGTGTGGAGAGATGCCCTTTGAATTAAGGCGTCAGTTATTGACTGATAGATTGAAAAATAGAATTTTGAGTTCTTGTTTAAATCATCCCACAAGAGCATGGTTATTGGATTGTTGGCAATTTCATACACAAAAATGTGAAGAAAATATTAAATATCAATCTATAGTTGTTCGCACTTTAAAGTTGGAAGTAGAGGTAGATACTTTTTGTATACCAACACACGCTCCTTGGCATGTTATAGAACCGGAAGTTTGTTATGATATTTATAATAAAGTAAGTAAGTCAGATATGGTCGATCATCAAAGAATAGTTACTGAAGAAGTTATAAATACTCGCTGGATAAAATATTTAAGAATATATACTGATGCATCAAAAGAGATGGTAAATGGATCTACGGCAGTCGCTTTTTATATTCCTCAAATGAATGTATTATGTGGAAAAAAAGTGTCACCCATTTCAATATGCCGAGCGGAACAAGTAGCCATGGTTATGGCATTAAATTGGATTGAAGATTTTCAACCGTGTTCAGATGTGGTAATATTAACGGACTGTTTGAGTAGTCTATATGAAATTGAAAATGTATCAAATGATAATATTGTGCAAGAAATAATGTTTCAAGTTGCAAATTTGTAATATATGGGCATTAGTATATCTTTTGTATGGATTCCTTCACATTGTAATATTTATGGAAATGAAGTGGCTGACTCGTTGGCAAAAGCAGCCTTGGAAAGAGAATATATAGATATGTATGTCAAGAAATCATGTAGTGAAATACGAGCAATTATTGGAAGGTATTATAATGCAATTTGGCAGAGTAAGTGGGATGCGTCCGATAGAGGGCGACATTTGTATAATGTAAAGAAATATGTACTTCCTGTCACATCACTGCGTTGTAATACAAGGCGTGAGGAAATAAGTTTTTGTAGATTGAGACTTGGAGTAGTTAGATTAAATGACTATATGCATAAAATTGGTAAACCCCCGACAGGGTTGTGTGCTACATGTTTGGTCAGTGAAACGGTGGATCATTTTTTATTATATGTGACCTTACACCACAAAACGACCGTTATGTCGCTGTGGTAGTTTCTCTTTCATTAGCTAAAATAGTCAAATTTTGTTCAAAATAAGAGATTTAGGATTTTGGTATTTCCTGAATAAGCATATTTTAATCTAGCTTCTGTAACATTTTGAGCGTCGGAAATCATGTTTAAATATTATTTTTTCATCTAATAAATGTGATCTTATTACAGCGCTTTAATGGAAACTGATCTTTTAAATGGCCCGTTTCTCCCTTATTTTAAAAATGCTTCAGCCATATTCCAAATCTTTGGTGTTCATTTTGAGAGGGTTTGCTTAGTCCAAATATGACGAATGATATACCATTTTAAAGGTTATTACTTTTATTTTAATGTTTTATGAAAAGCAGCACAATCAGTTTTCCCGACTTATTGGTCGTTTTGTGGTGTAAGGTCACATATTGTCGTATGAAAAGGAGAGGGAGATGATGAACAAAGAATTAAAACAAAATGCTCTAAGTATACACATACTATTACAACCATATACTATAAGTATTGTTATGAGGTTTATAAAGAGAACAAATACATTTAAAGTGTTGTAGAAGTTATGAATATAATATGTGTATGTTGTTTTTTTATTTTTTGCACACTAACTGGTGATGGGTTAAACTAATTTTAGATTGAGCTCCAAGTATGTGGAAAATATTGTTTATAAATATATTATTGTTTTAATTTTCGGAGTAATGTTTCTGGTACCATACACCCCCGCCTGCATTCTGTGTATATGAGTGGCCTAGGCCTTGTGCCGAGAAGCCTGCTATTAAAACATACATAGCCGGGTTGGCAGGATTATACCTTTAGAAAGCGGTTTGTAGGTTGAGTGGACCAGTGTATTGAACAGATTTTTTTTTCTTTTTTTTTTTTTCTCTCTTTAATTTTGAAATATAATTTTTGATAATTTAATTATGAAAATACAAAAATAAAAGCAATGTTTGGCGTAATATATTCTTTTGAATGCAACGCCAATTAAAATTAATAACAACAACAACAGCAACAACCTCTTTTACCTGAAAGGTGCGATTTTGAAGATAATTTTCTAAAAAGGTATACATTTTTCCTCTTATTCCAATTTGTGCTAATTTAAACATCAATCCTTCAATCCAAAAATTATCTTATGCCTTTTCTAAATCTAGAAACAAGGCTAAAGTATGAAGTCCTGTGTTAAAATTTTGTACAGAATTTTCCAATTCAACTATAAGGTCGACTATATTGCGTCCTTTTCGAAAACCACTCATAAAAGGGGGCAAGATATTGTGTTTTCAACAAACCAATGTAGTCTTTCCTTCTTAATTCTTTACAATATCTTGCTCATGTACGACATTAAAGCTATTGGTCGATAGGAAGACAATTATTGTGATTGTTTACCTTGTTTTATAGTGTGCTTCAATTGTTTAGGAATAACTTCACAATTGCAAAAAAATATTCAAAACCTTCAGAAACAATAACTTACTTGTGGCAGGCAAATTTTGATAGACTGCATATGGAATTTTGTCCTGACCAGGGGCCGATTGTTTACAATTGTCTAAAGCTTTACTTAGCTCTTGAATAGTAAAGTCCATATCGAGAACATTAGTCAAACCGTCATTTTGAAATGTAGGCAATGTTTGTTTATTCAAGATATTTTGACTAGATGTCCGGAAATATTTCCCTAAAGCATCGGCCTTTTCCTGGTCAGTTACAAATTGTTCATCTTCTTGAACAAGTATTGGAAGATTTGTAGGGGAGGTAACTTTAACACCATTCAACTTTTTAATGCAAGTCCAAATCTTAGATTCTGACATAAAACGATCCATCTTTTGGCAAAAACCCTTCCAATAGTTTCGTTCCGCATTTCGTAAATTTGTTTTTGGCTTATCCTTTCTTTTTTTTAATAATCATCCAAACTTTCAACAGAAATACAACGAGATAATTTATTACAGGCCCGATTTCTTTCTTTAATGACTGGTGTGCAGTCTATAGTCCACCAGAAGACCGATCCATGTGTTTTCTTTGTTTTATTTACGGGCAAAATTTCTTTTATTATTTTTTTTAATATTTCATAAACATTTCATATGTCTTTTGTACGTCATTATGCATAATTAATTCTGCACGTAATATTTCCTCACATTTTCCCGCACAAGTTGCCCAATTCATATTTGTAAAAGACCAATGGTTTTCATCATCTTGTCCTTCAAGACCAGAAACTGGGGGGTTGTCCACATCAGGCCTCTCGGGTTGATCTGATTGCACTTGAATTTTAATACAACAATGGTCACTTCCAAAAGTGTTAGGAGTTACCTTCCATAAACATCTACTTCACAAGTTTGGGGAGAAAAAACTTAAATCCAAACTTGAAAGTTTTCCTGAATGTGGGTCTATTCTAGTTCCCATTCCATCATTAAGAAGAATTAAATCATGGTCCATTACAAACTGATCTACTATTTTTCCATTGCAATAATTTATTTTACTACCCCACAAGATATTATGAGAATTAAAATCTCCTAATATCAACAAATTTTCATTTTTATTTTTTATTTTATTTGTATTTACAAGCAAACGTTTCAAAATGTTATCATTCAATTTTTGACATGGATTATAAAAATTCACTATAGAAAATAATTCTCCCCCAACACGTAATCTTACGTGCTGAATTTCATAATCACCATCATATATAGGTTGTTCATAATACAAAGAATTATGGATATAAATTGCACAACCACCTCGGACTTGATTTTCTCTCTGTCTTGAGAAACAATCATATGCCGGGATAATCATTTCATTTTCAGGTTGAAACCAAATTTTCTTGTATACACAACACATGAAATAATTGATCAGTAATTTGTAAATATTGAGCAAGCTCTCTACCATGATTATTAAAACCTTGAGCGTTCCATTGAAGAATGGTCAACGCGTACATGATCAGAGTAACTTGAAACAACATTGTTGTTTTAATCATATTTACAAAAATATATGTAAACATTAACTTGCAAAAGCCTTTCAGCGGCTCTTTTAACAAGAATAAAAATGTCCCTCTCCGCTCTTCCAACACAGAGACTCCTAATCAAATGAGCGATCGATCTGATGAGTAGCTCGTCGCTAAAAATAGCTAGAATACTACCACTTTCTAAAATATCTAGAGTGTCTCTTTTAATATGTTCTGTGTGTGAAGATTTAAGGACCTTTGTTGTTGAAGTGGTGGGTGCTTGTGTTTTGGTTGGTTGTGTTACATGTTCTTGGGGGTGGTTGTTTGGGCACTGTGAGAGCAATCCCTTCTTTTTGATGTGATGTACTGGGATGTTTATGCGTTTTGAGCAATTCTAATAATGGGGGTGTTTTGTGTACTTGTTGTGTGGTTGGTTCACTTGGTTGTGGTTGGGATTGATTGTTATTCCAGGTTTTTATAGCCTGGGCGTAAGTTGTCTCCTGGGTTATTTTCAGTGTTTGAATTTCTTTTGCTTTTTTGCATCCATTGTATGCAGCGGAGTGCGGTCCTCCACAATTGACACATTTCGGGGTTTCTTTTTTTGTACATTTGTCAAAGGAATGTTCTTCCCTACATCGTACACATCGCTCTTTTGCCTTACATTGGGCAATTCCGTTGCCAAAATGTTGACATTTGAAACATCCAATAACCTGTGGTATATATGTCCTCACTTTAAACATCAAAAAACAAAAGCTTACCCTTTCTAGTAGAGTGTCTAAGTTGAATGTGAGTATTACATTCTGAGTTTGTGTCTCCACGTGGTCTTGTTTATTGATCTTTGTAATGCGTTGAACGCCTATGACTTTCTGTGCATGATATGCTTCCTTCAATTCATTATCAGTGACCTCGATTGGGACCCCAGTGATCAGACCCCATATCCCTGTTGTTCGTTGCCGAATTTTGACTGGAATAGTACCAATTTTCTGTATTTGTTTTAAGGCTTGCACTTGCTTAATGTTAAAGCATTTGACAAGGACCCCTTCCCTGACAATCTTGACAAAATCAATTTGAGATTGTCCTATGCATTCTTTGATTGCTTTGTCTATAGCTATATGGTTGGCCTTTGTTAAATTTCTATTTGAATCTGTAGAAACGAACAATATTTTCAAATCAAATTGAGGTGGTTGGGTTTGCTTTGGTTTTTGGTTTAAAGAATTGTCTGAGTCTGTCATGTCTGTGGAATTTTGTTCTGTTGTCCTTGATATATTTTCTATGATCTGACCAGTGGTCCCTTTCCTTCTACGTTTCACGGATTTACGGTTTTTAGGCCGCACCATCATATGAAAAGGATAATTCTCATCATCTTCATCCTCATCCATAGGATCACTATCATTCAGAGTCACTGGCGCACTCAGTTCTGGCGCCGAGGCCGCCATGATTGGCACACCCCAAAAAGGCGCGAAAATCAATTGTCAACATTTTCTAGACGATATACAGTGCAGTGCGTGACGCCCACAAAGCTGACCTGACTTGGATAATTCCAAATGTCCCGAAAATTGTCCAAACCATAAGAACAAACTATAAACGCATACAATATATTACTTTATCCAATATAAATACAACCACTATCCATAAATGGCACTTTAATATTCCTAATAAAAAAAATATAAATCTAGGAGGCGTTCCTGCATCGACCCTCATGCGTCGATCGCAACCTATAATGAATATGTTTCTAGCTTTTTGTCAACGATATTCAAGCCGGTCTCAATGAATATTCATGAGAGCATAATCGCGCAAAGTTGAGAGAAAGGTTAAAAACCCACCAATCAAGCCGAATTAGCTCTTGAGCCGGTGGTTGGTGGGAAGTAGTCTGAGGCATGACTGGATCACGGTTTGTAGAGCCGTTATTTTGTAGGTTCAAGTCGCATTGGTTATGTATTTGTTCATATTTTTGGTTAAATACACAAGTATTACATTCAGGTAAAGTCCTGGCATTCTGCTATTAGTTAGTTTTATATATAAGTGGATGGAATTAGGAGGGGGTGGGGGGGGGGGGGTAGAGTGTAGGGCCATTTAAACATTGATGCATAACCCTGTTCCAGCCAACTCTTCATCAAACACAAACTTTATTTTGTCTCTTTTTCGTCCAAGAATTAAAACTAATGAATAGAAAGCAATATTGAGCAACCCTGGGCCAGCCCCGGACCCCCCCCCCCCCCACACTTAGTAGACATATACACACAGTATACGTGCGCTATGACTACGATAATGTTCATTATGTTCCTTTGCATGACCGGGAAATGCATGTCAGATTCAAACTTGAGATGCTGTGTCATGCATTCTTTGATTGTATGCTGCTGCACGTTGTAACTTGGAAACTGTTGTGTTATTAAACCGAACCCTCGTTGACTTTCAAATTGGCAAAATTTGGTATGTTTGTGAAGGAAATGTTACTTTTTCTAAGGATATTAACTTAATCCGCGATATAGATGTTGAAATTTGACTTAAAAAGTCTTCGAAAATGGGGCAAAAGAGAGCCGTCTCGTTGACTGAAATTCGCTCAACGACCGTCCTGAAAATCGTGACGTCACCGGTTGAATGGGCCCGGCCGATCAGCTGATCAAGCAAAGCGACGCGCGTGCATTGTATGTACTGCATGTGTTGTGTATATTGCTTTTTGATAACGTACGATCGAGCTCGACAGTTTTATTTCGAGGAAGGAAAATACTCTCGAACTGAGTTTCGCAATGGATTTTTCCGAAGAAGATGAAGAAGAGGACAGGAATGATTCATCAGACAGCGACAATGATAACGGGGATTTGGGAGACTTTTGGCGCTAGTTCACTATTGTACCCGCACTCCGGTGTCGGCACGCTACGCTGCCCGTGACGCGCTCGTGAAGAGTATACGGTACCATACGAAACAAATTAATGTAACGTACCCCAAAACAACTAAATCTTCGACCATTGCTCAAATAATGGTCATGATTTCAAAGTAGTTACAGAAAACAGGTAAAAAAGATAACTACTTTGAAATCATGACCATTATTTGAGCAATTTTTTGAGGATTTAGTTGATTTTGGGTACGTTACATTTGTGTTTCGTAGGGTACTCTTCCTGAGCGCGGCACGGCCAGCTAGCGGGATAGCGTGCCGACACCGGAGTGCGGGTTTCAATGCGCCCTTTCCCCCAGCATTTTTCCCGGCAAACTAGTGCATGGACATGGTGCAATTCGCTATACAATTGCCGCAGCCATACGCCAGATCGACAAATCTATCACTTTCATGGCCTCTTCGACATTATTATTGTTATTTTTCACTGTCGGCTTAGAATGCCAACAGAGAAAAATACAATATAATGTCAAAGTCAAAGAGGCCATGAAAGTGATAGTTTTGTCGATCTACCATACGCCATGCACATTTTACCGACTTTGCGACTCGAATTCAACTTTGTCGATACTGGCGAACTCGCGATTTCCACCTCAAAACCATGCCTGAAATCTTCACTTCCTTCAGACATTTCCACCATTCTCCGATTTTGCAGATATCAGGTCGAATCTAACAAGAAAAATGACATTGACAAGGACGGCATTCTATCGATTGAGTAGGGCAGCATAACTCGCGCGAGCTGGACTGGGGGATCGTTGGGGGAGGCAAAGGGTACTATGGTACTACCGCTCTACCGTCCGCGACCGCCGTACGCGGGGTGGTTTGGGCCTATTCAACCTGTGACGTCATCAAATTTCTCTGCACCAAATCGCCGTCAAACGGCGAAAATCGGGGTTCAGAATAAGAGTTTAAATTTGCTTTTAATTGTTTTCTGGGCGGTGTTAGGGCTTCAAAATTAACCTTTTCATGCTCAGTATGTTCTCAGCTTTCAGAAGAGGTACAATATGCATATTATAGGATTTTCATTGAGTTTTCGGTTTAAATATGTTTGTATCTTTGTACTCATCACTTTTGGTTTTGTCGCCACCGACTCTTGACAATCACAAAAGTTTCACTTTCGAAAGGACATCTTTCAAGGTGACCCATAGTCACCCATCATTTGTCTTCTTTGTTTTAACCCGATAATCGAATTTATAAATGAGAATAATAGATTCGGTTACGATATGAATGGGAAGAATCTAAAACAACTGGATTCGCTGATGATTTTTGCTTGATAACTGCTAACAAAAAAACCCACCAACGACTCATGAATGATATATCTTCCCATACTCAATCACTTGGCCTCAAATTAAAACAACGAAAATGCAGAACACTTTCGATATGTAGGGGAATAGCCTCCGATGTTAAAATTGATTTGGATGGCAATGAAATTAGGACTCTGAAAACAGAAGATTTCTAATTTCTTGGCTTTTTGGTGACATGACAATACCTCATAAGCGGAGGGCCAAAGTCGAAAAAGCGTCTTCACTCTAAAAACACCCGGGTCAGACTGACCCGGAAAAGAGCCCGTTGGGGCCACACTCCATACCGGGTAAAAAAATGACTCGGAATGGGGTCAAATGTGACCCCATTCCGGGTCTTCATGACCCTATTACGGGTCATGTTTTGACCCTGAACGGAGTCTGGCCCCAACGGACTCTTTTCCGGGTCAATTCTGACCCGGGTGTTTTTAGAGTGTTCCTTAAGGTCTTAGGTTGCCAGATCTCCACAACAAGTACATTTAACCAATTTTATTTGCAATTATTTTTAGTGAGACAAATTAATTCTGAGGTCTACCTCAAACTATTTGTTGCGAACACCTCCAAATCCAAGATGGCGTCCAAAAAAGTAGCCGTTTTGACTTGCTATAGATAATTGGCTAAATCTTCCAAACGACACCTGAAATCAGCATCATTTTGCAGTCATACTAGAGACAATAACATTTCCTACAATCTGAGACCAAATACCATGGGTTTCAGGATATGTAACACAGTAATTTTTATCTCCAAACTCTAATTTTAGGCATTTTTTCCAAACAATATGAAATTATTGATTTACAGAGTTCGGCATAAATCAATAAATGCATTGGGAGTTGAATTAATACTTATCAGAAAACTGCCGAGTTATATTAGCAATATTCTGTAAAAATTCCAAGTGTGTACAGTATATAAACAAAAAGTTATAATGACTTGAAGTCAACATTTGATATCGACAGATACAGCAATTTTGTACAATTTGGAACACTACACAGGGTGCCCCAATAAATGTAATTCTTGTTTACGGGCTTTATTCAAGAAATGCTCCTTAAAATGACATCAGTTTTTATTATGTTTATGTCATGAATATGCTGCCATCGGTTTGCAATACACCAAAATAGTGTATCGGTAATTTCACTGCATGTTATAAATCCATTGTACAAAGTGCACTAACTAGCATATTCGAATGGGAGGCGTGAATCGTTTACAATTGGACCGACCATATCTGGATAATTATGTTTTTAACATGATTATTATTCGGAAAACCACAGTTACCTAGATACATGCAAATTCGTTTTCAGGGTTCGACGAAAACTTTTAATAGGCTATTATGTTTATCGTAGAGTAACTTTCTGTACCACCGTGTACATTTGTAACCATAGTAACAACAACAATAGAAATGCAATACATCATATATCTGACTACTACAAGCCGCATTATGCACACTAATTTTCACGTGAACATGGAGGAGAACAAATTACATGTGAAATAACACCCTTTACCTGCTACTGTTAATTTGTTTTAGTAAAAAATTGTTGATTGGGTATATTTCTGTCCATAATCAGCTGTTGTTACCATGGTTACACGAGTACAGTGTAGTGCACACACATTCGGCTTGCTGAGGGTTTTCGGTGTTGTACATATTAGTTTAGCAATTTAGTTTGTTTTGTTTTAATACTGAGTCAGACAATTTGTATAGACCTTTGCGGTCTCCAGATACATGTAATAAGATATGAAGGGTATGAATGGTGCGTACCTTGCGATCAAGATTGTGTTCGAATCTAGATACGCTCTGCACATATTACAGTATGTCCCGCATATTGTGTGCTTCAGTAAGACACTTATTCAAGATAATGAACATGATCTTGACAATGTTTTAAACACATCATGGACACCCAGTCTGATTCGAATTCGCAATATGCATGGCATGCGCATCAGTATGCAGCTGACTGGAATGCTCCATGTGGAGTGGAATTAAGTTCATTTTTAGCGCTTGATTTATGATAAATGCAGTTGAACAAATACAAGACAGACACGACATCTACGCGGATTACATAATGATGGTGGAATGTTCATCATAATACAGGAAATGGTGGTTTTGTTGATGAGTTCATAACTGGAATTGAAGGTGCCCGAGATTGACGAATTAAGTTTTGTATACAAATCCTATACTTAAGATTACACATTTTTGAGACATCCTGTACAGCATGAGAAATCATGCAAAACTACCCGTTTGGTCGACATCAAATGCTGACTTCCAAGAACGATGACTTTTTGTTCAGATACGGTACACACTAGAATTTTAAGAGAGTATTGTTGATATAATTAGACAGTTTTCTAAAAAAGTATTACTTCAACTGCTAATACCATTATTGATTTATGCGAATTATGTATCTCAATAATTTCATATTTTTAGGAAAAAATGTCTAAAATTTGAGTTTGGGGCTAAAAATGACCGTGTTACATATCCTGAACCCCACGGCTTATTTGAGGTGTAGTTTGGGAAATATCGCCAATTATCTATAGCAAGACAAAACGGCTGCTTTTTTTGGACGCCATCTTGGATTTGAAGATGTTCGCAACAACTTTTTTGAGGTAGACCTCTAAATTATTTTGTCTCATTAAAAATACTTGCAATTAAAATCGGTTTAAACTTGTTGTGGAGATCCGGCAACCTAAGGTCACTTTTTCGACTTTGGCTATTCTCTTATCATCTGATATATTTGATTATTTGAAACGAATGATTTTGACAAGCATTGAAAATATTGACAAAACCCAGGTTCGTGATGAGTACAAACTTCTAATATATGCCGAGTATTTGTTACCGTCATTGAGATACCATTTTACGGTAAATTACATTACTGATACTCATTTGAAATCCCTTGATGCAATGTGTAATAGATACATTAATACGTGCTCTGGCTTGGCTACACCAGCAACTTTGGCTTTTCTCCACATGCCCGAGTGTTGGAATATCCTAAACATCACTGATTTGTTTCATGAGGATCATGCTAGCAACTACGCTATGACAAGAAGCCTTGGAGACCCTAATGTAAATTTCTGTTTAGACTCTGCACTTGAACGAGAATATAAATAGACAAAACAAAATCAACATTAGTCCACATGTGTACCAACCACTACCAGACACAGCTGCCTCTCTGCCCAACCAAACAAAAAACAAGTAAAAGATCACTCTCAAAAAGAAAGATCACAAGATTGGCAGAAACATGTTCAGTCGTTGACAGTTCAAGGAAAATTGTATGAACTCACAGCTCTTGAATCAAATGTAAACCCAGTGGAAGTCTTTGATTTATGACTTACCTCACAAAGTTGCGAAATTTCTAATGAACTCCTTGACGGATACACTAAACAAAAATGCCAATCTTTTTCGTTGGGGCAGACAGACATCTACAAACTGTAAAAAATGTGGAAATAGAGAGACCGTACAACATGTAGGGAATAATTGTACTCCCTCCCTTGATGAAGGTCGCTATACTTGGCGGCATGATAACGTGTTGTTGTATATTGTTCAGGTAAGTCACCAAGGACTTTCTACCTTTGATGAATGTGCCAAAATATTCACTGATCTTGCTGTTGACTCATGGACAAAAATAGGTATCTTTACAATCCCAACTGAATGTACTATAACGACTTAAAATCCGGATATGTGTGTTTTTTTTTAGAAATGCAAAAAGGCTTTTGTTTGTAGAGCTAATGGTTCCCTTTGAATTTAATGCACACAAAATGCATGAGTATAAACTTAATAAACATGCACCACTTGTCCATGATATTGAAGGAAATGGTTTTTCAGTAGAATACCTAGCAATTGAGATTGGAGCACGAGGCCATATCTCCCCCAAAAACCATTCACGTTTTAAAAAAATACTGTCTGTGGTGGGAAACCCAATTCATTTGAAGGAATTTCGGAATAAATTGTCTCGAATGGCAGTGGTGTCCTCTGTTTTGATATATTACTCAAAACACGATAATAGATGGGAGATGTCTACCCCTCTCCGTCTCACAAACATTCTACCCCAGTTATCTAATAAGAAGTAAATTCATAAATGTATTGTATTTGGACGGACCGGTGCCGTGACTGGGCCCTGCCCCTGTACTGCATTCGCCCATTGTTTGGCTGTCGTTTTGGTCGAGTACACAACGGCGTGGACCATTATACCCTGCCCGAGCGATGGGCGGTCGTGGGGGCGGGGCCGAGGTGTGACATCACACTGTACGTACTGGGCACTGTTGCAGAGAGAAATGAGTCAGAAAAAGTGCGCGTTTTGTCGAATTAGATTTGCACACTTTGGAACGCAAGATCTGCAACAGGGCTCTGGTTTGCTAGTGAAGGTCCAGACTACACTGTTAGCCACACTGTACTTGCTATATTGCACTTAAACTATGATTACTATTATATTGAGCTGCTATATTACTTGATATATTACTTCAAATTATTCCATTTCGATATGAATTGCTTTAAAAGGTTATTATATTTTACTTTCCATTACATTTGCTTGCTATTACGCTGAATTATTTAATCAAACTATACTATGTTGCTATTGAAATATCATTCGAAATAATTTCATTTTAATGTCAGTTAGTTAATTAATTAAGTACTAGATATATTTTGTAATGCATTATATATTGTTCATTATACTGTTTTACTGCCCTGCGCTGGCAATTATATCCCAGTGTCCTGGGATGTGTATTTCCTTTGATTTGTTGGCGAAATTCGCCTAATAAAGTGATGTTTTAAAAAATAGTTGGGATGAAACTCAATAGTTTATGCAAATATATATGTTGCTGCTGTTCATTTGAATTAGTGTGAATACTTGTTGGTGGTACATCATGCATCACTGCTTTTAATATTACATAATGCATTTTCAGAACAGATATCGCGGAGAGCACAATGAGGATAACGATTGCTTGGACAGAATAATAAAGTTCGAACAATAAAATGCCTCCTAAAGCCTCAAGTAATGAAATAAAATGAATACCTGTTGTCTGAACAATCAGACATAATCATGAATGTAACATGTCCAACAATTGAACGTCGTTCAACGGTAGATGGTCTGTTTCTAGATCTCGAAGTACGCGGATCAAATCCACCAAAATAAAGTCGTGTTATTTTTTGGTATAAATCTATTAGTTGTTGGTTAAATCTTGTTGGTTAAAATGTGACATGGATATAACAGCAGGTTTCCATGTATCAGTTTTTTTTTCTTTTCTTTTTTTTTCTTTTAATTACACATTCTAGGCCTGATGATGCCATCTTAACAGATGAAAAGCGGCCTTAAATGCACATCACAAATTATCTAATCTTACAACAAAAAAAATTAAACACTACACTTTAGAAATGGGTTAACAAGTACAAATTCACTGCAGACTTAAATGCATCCATGTTTGGGACACTGGGAAATACAGTAGATGGAAGAGAGTTCCAAAGGCGACTTGTCCTGGGTATAATATGAAGAGAAATGAAGGTTGGTGCTGGACTTTGGTATGTTCACAGCATGTAGGTGAGCATTTGAGGTAGATCGTGTGACCCAGATGTTTGTGGCGACAGAAGGCAGTATTCTTGATAGCTCAGTAGATGGTTGTAAGAAGAAGTGGCGATAGAAGGTGCAGAGTGATGCGACTTTCCTCCTATGCTCTAGCGGATGTATGCCCACCATGGCAGGCTCATCGATTTTGAGTAAATAAATGCTGAACATAAAGATTGTATATTTATGGGTGATTATAATATTGATATTAATAAAGTTGATCAATTTCATCATGTTAATGATTTTTTAGACATTATAACGTCATTTTCTTTTCACCAACTTATTACTCTTCCTACTAGAATAAGGCAAACAACTGCAACTTTAATTGATAACATATTTGTTAACAATTCGTATAATTTATTATCTGGTTCCATTATTTGTGATGTTTCTGAACATTTCCCAATTTGTTGTACTTTTGTTTTTTCACTACCAATTAAAACAAAAACAAAATGTTTTAAAAGACAAATTAACGATGAGTATATATATAAATTTGCACAGGAATTATCCAAGGTAAATTTTTCTTTCATAACTGCAAACAGAAACCATGATCCCGATACATTGTATGATCATTTTATAAAAATTGTAGTTGACCTATATGATAAATGTTTTCCTATGAAAGGATTAAGTTTTGTAATGACAAAAATCCCTGGTTTGATGTAAATTTGAAACGGATGTATAGAAAGAAAAATAGATTATATAAAAAATATATTAAAAATCGAATAGAAAATAATAAGGTGACTTATAAAACTTTTAAGAATAAGTATGTAAATGAAGTTAACAAAGCCAAAAGGAATTATTATACTAAACGCTTTAATGATATTAAGAATAATTTGGGTAAGACTTGGAAACTTATTAATGATTTATTAAATACAAAAAGTGAAAATAACTCTAATGTTGAAAATGTACAATTTGTTGAAAATGACAATGTCATAAATGATAAACACGATGTTGCAGATGGATTTAATACTTATTTTGTAAATGTGGGCAACAATTTAGTGGATTTGAATATTAATTATGAGGAAAATGTGAATATAAATTTTAAAAATAAACCTCTTCAGTTTACTTTATTTTAAATAGAAATTGCTTGTTCTTTAAAAAATGGAAAATCTCCTGGTATTGATTCTATTGATAATTATGTTGTTAAAAGCACTATTCATATATTATGTAAACCCCTCTGTCATATTTTTATTTTGTGCTTTCAGAAAGGTATTTTCCCATCTGGTTGTAAAATTTCGAAAGTTATTCCTGTATATAAAAGCGGAGCCAAAAATATGTTTTCTAACTACCGCCCAATTTCATTATTAACATGTTTTTCAAAAATACTAGAAAAATGTATTTATACAAGACTCATTGATTTTTTTCACTTGCATCATGTTCTTTATAATAAACAATTCGGCTTTAGAGAAAAACACTCAACATCACATGCTTTAATAGATTCAGTAAATAATATAATTTTTGCATTTGAAAATAATGAAATAACTGCTGGTGTTTTTATTGATTTAAAAAAGGCTTTCGATTGTATTGACCATAATATATTGCTCCGTAAACTGTCTTTTTATGGAATACGTGGAATATCCTTTGATTTGATGCATAGTTACTTAAGTAATCGAAAACAATGTGTTATGTATAACTCAACCCAGTCTCAACTTCAAAATATATGTTGTGGTGTACCCCAAGGTTCAATTTTAGGACCTATGCTATTTCTGATTTATATACATGATTTGCACTTATGTTCTGATGTATTACAATTTGTTCTCTTCGCTGACGATACAAATATTTTTTTTAGTCACAAAGATGTACAGTACTTAGAAACGACTATGAATAGGGAATTAATTAAAGTTCATGAATGGTTCAGGTTAAGTAAATTAGTTTTGAATATTCAGAAAACAAATGTTATGATTTTTGGTAAAACAAATATTGAACAACCAATAAAATTGTACATTAATAACACTGAAATTCAAAGGGTTGAGACTATAAAATTTCTCGGAATTTATATAGATGAAAATATGAAATGGAAAAGTCAAATTAATAAGCTCTGCACCCTAATATCAAGGAATATTGGTGTTTTGAATAGACTATGTGAATTTGTACCACAAACTATTGTATTGATGTTATATAACACGTTAGTATTATCCTATTTAAATTATGGAATAAAGATATGGGGATCTTCAAATAAGTACTTACTAGATAGAATATTAATATTACAAAAAAGACTTTTACGAATGATATCACATTCCGGTTTTAGATCTCATTCTACCCCACTTTTCAAAAAATTCAAAGTTTTGCCAGTTTATGAATTGTATAAATACAACCTTGGTTTTTGTATGTATTTGTATTCTAAAAACTTATTGCCTGCAAACTTCCGTTGTTTATTTAATCGTAATATTGATATACATTCCCATAATACAAGAGAAAAACTCAACTATCGTTCTGTTTATGGTCAGTCATCCATCTCACGTACATTAATATCTTATAATGGACCACTTTTATGGAATAATCTCCCAGAAAATATTAAAAATGCTAATTCACTCAATGCATTCAAATTTAAATATAAAGAGTATCTATTGAATAATTTATGATATACATGTATTAAGCTAGATAATTTTGATATATATCCAACCTATGTTAATTTGTAAAATGTATGTAATTCTTCCTACGCTCCTCCTTTTCTTTCTACATTATGTTATTATTCTCATGGGGCTATGCTATAAGTCAAATTTGACTTTTTATAGCCTCCCACATTCTCACAATGTACATGTAGTGTTACTTCTTTGTTTGTTTGTTTTTTTATCGTTTTTATCCTTTGTAAATAATGACATGTATATATGTTGATTATGTGGAAAATAAAGTTCAATTCAATTCAATTCAGTAGACGGAGTGCCTTCTTCTGCAACCCATTTTTGTAAGTTTTCTTACATAAAGGGAACAGACAATTGCCGAAACACGCAGCTAACAAAAATTGCAGTATTTATAATGGCGAAGCCGTCTGGAGGCTAAGCTTGAAACAACAGAAACAACGTCAGGAGCCACGTCTGGGACGTGGCGGCAACCACCTCATCATTATCTCATCAGTCAGCATGTAAACATTCGCATAATCAGCAGATCATCTTCAAACATAGACCGCGGAACTTTTGTTAGGCTTCATAGCTATATGGCCATCTAAGTATTTATTTTAGTTATTATTATTTTTTTTTTTGTATTACTTATTTATCTATTTTTGTTTTGTCCTTAGTTTTCTTTTTGTTTTGTTTTTTTGTTTGTTTCTTATTACGCGTATAACAAGTGGGGTTTGTACGTAATTATATTATACATTACCTTTACTTACTTATTAAATATTGCACCACGCAAAGGTTTTATGGTATTTTAGCATTTCTCCTTTTTGGGGTATATATATGGCAATGAAAATTAATAGTGAATATTAGTGGCTACACGCATAGTTTTTACTTTAATTAGAGATTTATATATGCCTAATTTATTTGTTTTATGATCCTTGATATATATGCATTTTAATTGATACTTACTGTTGGAAGTTTGAAATTAAATATTAAATTGTGTCATTTTATAACTTTATATATTATTTTATAGTTGCCTTATTTTTTGTGTATAGCTTAAAACCACAAACCCTTGACAGCAGTGATGTTTAAAGGGGTAGTACAGTTTTGGTAAGGCTGAACTTTAGTTACCAAAACGTGGACAGTAACATTATAAACTAATAGTTATAACTCCACCATGCTCGAAAAGAAAAATTACAAACGACTAAGTAAATAGCCTGTTATCATTCAAAAAGAGCCATTAAAACACAAGAGGGCGCTCTCTAAAAAGGCATTGGTTTCAACCATTTTTTATACAAAATTATGCATGTGATGTCTTATTGAAATAATGATTAAATAGAGAGATCATCAACAATTATTTAAAAAACGCTTTTGAACATTTTTGAAAAAGTGTAAGCATTTTTTTATTTTTTTGAAAAAATCATCGAATTATTTGGGCCCCAAATAATTATAAGATCAGATATATTTATTGATATTTCAGCCGTTTCTGGACCGATTTTGACCAAATAAAGTTTATTCTGCCATTAAAATTGCATGTTCTCTCAAATTCGACACTCAGTTTTTCATTACCTCACAAAAAAATTGTGATGTGCAGCGCCCTCTCTACCAAAACTAGACTACCCCTATAAATTTTAATAAATATGTCTTAATCACGGAGATATTAACCGTCCAAACTCGGGTTTTGTGTTTTTTTAGGGATGCACGTTCCAGAAACTTTCCTCAGAATCTTAGGGATTCTAATTGCCTGAGGATCCTTTGACTTTGACAGTTTCCTATAGCGTCGCAAAACTGTTAAGGCGTTTTTTGCCTTGTTACAGTAACTGAGAACATAAAGAGGGTTTTGCTATGGGACAACAGATTATAAATTGTACTGCATGATAACATGCAGTAATGTCTAAGCACTTTTGTACAACATAATCAAAAGTATAATTGTTTTCATTTAAGTGCACTCAAACAAAATAAATATATTTGTCTGAAAAGCCAAGTTTTTCTAATATCTTGGCTGAGTGTCTTGAATTGTCACAAAAACAAAACAACAAACGGAGCTCGCCCGACCTCTCTGCGAGCTCAAAAGGGCATTTTCGCTAGGAATACGGCCGGTGTATGCTCGATCACTGCGGGCTCCGCCGCCTTTTTTAAGGGTCGGCCGACCTTGGCAGGGCACCGAAACCTGCTCCCCAATTCAGCGATTTTTGCCCGACTTTTTTTTTTTTACTGATGGGCGCCGGATTTCTGATTACTGATGTCCATATTAGGGTTCGCCCGAGCCCCGTCCAATATGTGAAAGGGAGAGAAAAAACGCTCGACTCTCTGGCGGATTGAAATTCGGCGACTCTCTGGCGATCTATAAATTCGGCCGGGGTCCGTTCGATTTGTGACGCAGGCTTAAAGCTAAATGTTCTTTTTGGGAAAATGTAAACAAAATAACTCCATTGGCAATACCAATTGATTAGTATTGTTGAAATAGTATAACAAAAGGAATATGAGGAACAGTCCAAATCTTAGTACTGTTTACTTACGAAATATGAGTTGGACCTGTTACGACGGCGTAGCTAGTTATACGCTCATTCGTGTCCAGAAGCACGTGGTTAAACATTTTTTGTATAGGCCGTTAACCATGGCTAACTTAATTTGATTCGTTGCAGTTCGCGTAAAAAAACCCCCGTAGGTATACGTCTGGGGCTTTACTAGATCTCTTCAAGGGAAAATAATTAGGCTTCCTAATTAATTTTTATTTTAGCTTGATTGGGTTTGGCAGTCCTGAGATATGGTCGTTTGTTGCAGTACATCGAAAGCTACTTTGTGCAAATTAACACTATGTGCATTACTTGACTTTACTACCAAATTGTAATTGTTTTTAGGGCAAAAGGTGTTGAATATACCTGAAGTATTTATTAAAGAGATTGTTGAGTTTTGGTATAGAGGGCGCTACACAAAACTTTTTTTGTGAGATAATACAAAACTGAGTGTCAAATTCATAAGGGCATACAATATTTATGGCATTAATGTGGGGCCCCACAATATTTCGATAATTTTGAACCAGCCGTTAAAAACAATCAAAAACTGCTTCCTCTTTTAACAAAATAAAAAAGAGGTTTTTTAAATAGTTGTTGATGATCTCTCTATCTAATCACTATTTCAACAAAACATTACATGCACAATATTTTATTTAAAATGGTTGAAACCGATGATTGTTTAGAGAGCGCCCTCTCGAGTTGTAACGGCTCCTGTTTTAATGATACCAGGCTTTTTACTTAGTCATTTTTAATTTTTCATTCATTTCGAGCATGGTGTTAACCCGAGTTATTACTATTAGTTTGTAATGCAATGGTGCAGATTGTGGTTACTAAAATTCAGTTTGACCAAAACTATACTCTCTTTACCAGAACTCAACTATCCCTTTAAATTGGCTAAATATAATTTTTAAATAAATGTTGTTACCAGTGTCTGATATCCATTTCTCGAAGCGTTGATCATAGTGTTTGATTAGTGATGCGTGTTGTTAAATTGTGAGCCTTTGCTGCAATTTAAAGGGGTATAGTAACTGTGTTTAAATGTTCAAAAAGTGATTATTGAATAATGTAATGTAAATTTGTGTTACCCGATATTTCAAGTGGGTATTACGTAAAAATGGCTATTGAAATGGACGTTATAGGGCCGAATTATGAGCCAAAATGCAAAGTGATGTTTACTAATGGCACTGACTTTATACACGGTTTCGACGATCGAGTGGATTGTTTAAATCTGAAAACGTAACTCGTAAATATTTTGTTAACGAAAGTGAAATTCGGAAAACCTGCCCCATGATTTGTTTGTTAAAGTCATACCTGTAAAGTGTCCAAATCCACGAAAATTACTTTGAGCTTCCTCATTTCTCTTCTACCGTGTTGTTTAGCTTATGGTAAGAGAAGAATAAAATAGGGTTTGATTTTTTCAAATGTCCCTTTAGTTCGAAGATAATTATCATTGAAAATCATTATATCTAAAGCAAATTCAAACAGAGAGGAAACTGACTAAAAATATTTGAGTGATTAAAAGTGAGCAAAGAAAAATAGGCTTCGCCGGGAATCGAAGCCGAGACCGCCGGATTGCTAGACCGGTGCTCAAACCATCAAGCCACGAAGAAAAGGGTTTCATGGGAACGCCCACCATACAAAGTCTTCGTGGCTTGATGGTTTGAGCACCGGTCTAGCAATCCGGCGGTCTCGGGTTCGATTCCCGGCGAAGCCTATTTTTCTTTGCTCACTTTTAATCACTTTTAATATTTCTAAAGCGTTAATCAACACAATTGAAAAAAGTACAATTGTCTTAGCTGAGAACGTCCGCATGCAGCACCCGTGAGAACATTCCGGAGATTGAACTTTGAGCCGAGCGAGTTCAAATTCCATGAATTATGTACTACGTGTGTAAAAATACACGGGTGCGAATATCTCAAACGGATCATTCATTACTGCGACAAAAGTATGGCAGACCATCAGTATTCGGTGATAAAAATGAACTCAATATTCGTTTTTTTCACTAGGTAAACAGTGTTCGTTTTCTTTCAAACTTTCACAAATCTTTCAATTGTATTTTACAATGATATTGATATAGGATTGAAGTCTCAAATGTCATTTTGCGCAATATCTGACACTTTACAGGCATCACTTTAATACGAACATATTAAGGTAATTCATATTGGATATTGAGGATTTGGACAGTGTTACTTATTCCCTCTAACATCAGTTTTCCAATGATTACAACCTCTTTATGGTCTCATTACTCAAACAAAAAGCCTGGAAAATTTCTTCAGTCAAATCCAGTTTATACTATAACAAGGCATACGCCTCCAGTTTTGCGACATTATTACAAGCTTTAAAAAGTCCTCAGAATCTGAGGCGATCAAAATCCTGTAGAAAGGTCAAATTGGAATGCCTAAATCCAACAAAATGGCTTTTTAGTGAGATCTTACCTTTGTTAACCACTGCCAACCTTTTCAACATCAGTAGTGAGCCAGTGACAAATTTGTTTGTACTCTTTCAATTATCACCTCGTTATCCGAATCATACAAGTTATTGGGAAGACAAAATATTTGTCCAAACTGTCGATCGCCATTTTCAGTGCAAAATGCTAAAATCGGCTTAACTGTGTTTTGTGTATACTCGTATACCATCAGACATAATTCCGGAAAAGAGGAATTTGTTAAACAGCATCTCCAAGAATAGCTCTTCCTCTTCAATATGGTGCCAGGCAAACTACAGATTGTAACATTATCATATTTTAATACATTTTTCCTGACCCTAATAATGTATATCAGCATTATCACCACCATCAATAATATTTTATCAGATATTCAACATAACCTATACCACCCTGTAACCCGGTAACCATTCATAATAATCGTCATCATCAACATCGGTAGCACCGCCACCATCATCTTCACTAGTAACAACATCATTTAGCATGTATTCTTACCAGTATCGTCATCATCCTTATCTTTATAATTAACTTCATCATCATCGTCGTCATTATAACCATCATTTTCATTAACGTTATATTCACCATGATCATGACCGTTATGATTAACATCATCATCACCATCTCCATTATCATCTTCATCACCAGCATTATGATCGTTCCCTATGTTGATAATATAACATTATTGTATGTTTACCTTCGACCACAGATCAACGCTCAAATCGATCACTTGTTTGCACGCCAGCATTAGTTTCTCCAGATTAAAGAGCTCGATGCGGCGTCGTGTACTGTTCTGATGGTATCTGCCCATCTTTAAGAAGAAAAAGAAATCCAGTATAGAACAATAAATTACTGACTACATTAGCGAAACATGATATACATATTATTAAGGTAAACCATTATTAATTCTGTCTCCCGTTTTGTAAAAAAAAACGGTAAACAAATTTTGGATGGTAATTACATGTGTAAATAATTCCTTAAAACTGAATTTGTAGGATAAAATGCGTATAAAGATTATTTAAACAAATGGATATAACATATTAACATAGACGTCAATCCTCATGATCCTTTTTGCGCAAGAGAAGATTCTGAGAAAAAAAATCTTTACCGTGCATCCTCCCCCAACCCCCCCCCCCCCCCCCCCCAAAATTAAAAAAAAAATAATAATAATAATAATAAAATTAGAACCCGAGTTTAACAGTATATGTCTTCGTCGTTAAAACATGAAAATTTAACACATTAATTACTGCCAAGCTTAGATAGTCTGGACGAAATCTGATCACCCATATCATACTATGTGTAAGCTGCATCGTCTGGCAACGTTATGTTCCCCTTTCGTAGATAAGCTAATAAATGGAAACATGCTGTTATATCCATGTTGTATTTATCCATGCGCTTGATGAAAGAAAACATCATTAAGTAATACATAGTCAGGTACTACAAATAATCGAGAACCAAATGATGCAGCCGCCTATTATTTTGGACAATTGGGTTTCGGACCAAGTCAGATTGTCTACAATCAGCCATGCGTGATCTATTTATCGCGTTTTTGGTGTCATACATGACAGATTAGAAAACAAGCTTTGCTGTGATGAGTAAAGTTTTCAAATAAAACACACAGTATATATTACAGGAATCAGATTCTGAAAAGATCACTTGAAAGTTCCTCTTATTCACTTTATCATAGCCACATTTTATTATATTGTGTAGGGTTGTCATTGTACAATCATAACTTAGAACTCAAACGGAGGGGACACATTCATGTTGAGAACGAACAAAAACCGGCATATTTGAGTCATTGTTGAGTCATAATAACGGAGTACGCGCGCGTCAAAGTAATAATTACGCGCGCTCGCAATTTGGCGACATATGGTAAAAAAAAAAAAAAAAATTTCTTCAGTCAAATCCAGTTTATACTATAACAAGGCAAACGCCTCCAGTTTTGCGACATTATTACAAGCTTTAAAAAGTCCTCAGAATCTGAGGCGATCAAAATCCTGTAGAAAGGTCAAATTGGAATGCCTAAATCCAACAAAATCGCTTTTTAGTGAGATGAATTACTGATAATTGCAAACCTATGACTATTTGAGTCATTGTTGAGTCATAATAACGGAGTACGCGCGCGTCAAAGTAATAATTACGCGCGCTCGCAATTTGGCGACATATGGTAAAAACATACTTTTTATTTGGCCATAACTGTTTTGAAAGTCCATAAAACCCCAATTTTCTTTTAATTTTCAGAAAAAATATGAGTTGTGAATACGAATTCATACCTCATTAATGACAGGTAAATATTATGACGTCATCATATCGAGGGTTACAAATGAAAATGCGAATTTTAACCGATTTTGATCGATTTTTAAATCGACCACAGCGGATTTTCGACCATATCTCGCTTATTCTCTATCGATTTGTAGATGAGGTTATGCTCTAAAAGTAATGTGGTCCAGGACTACAGTGTGTCTCTATACAATTGTGATTAGTCTGCCGCGCGTATTTTCGCCCCTAACGCACATGAGTAAGAAATATACCTTCGACACCATACCATCGCTCAATTTGCCCAGTCCTTGGATGAACTGCTTTAATTGCTCAAAGGACTCAACCTTTAAGAAAAAAGAAGAAATACATCAAGTTAAGTAAAATGATTATTATTTTGTCTCATATCAAGTTTTGTAAAAATGGTAAACACAACTCCATAAAACTACATCTTTAGGATAATAAAGTGTAAAGAGATTATCATTCAAGATAACATTAAATTTAACATAATAGACAATCCTCATTATTCTGTTTGCAAAAGAGAAGATTCTGAAGAAAAAGAAGAATTTTAATTGTGTATCCCTAAAAAGAAAAAAAAAACGAAACTCGAGTTTGACAGTTAATTTCTAAGTGGTTAAGACATATTTATGCAAATAAAAAAACATCAATTACTGCCAGGCGTAGACAGTCAAGTCATGTTAGCTGCATCGTCGGGCAATACTTTGTTCCCTTTTCGCAGGAAAACTGATAATTGCAAACCTGCTGATATCCCTGTCGTATTTCATTCATGCACTAGATGAAAGAATACATTATTAAGAATACGTAACACATTGGGTGATTTCAAGTATGGTGTTGATGTAATTGTTTGTGACAGTGTTGAGGAGGAAAATGTGCCTCTAATTTGAGCCTTAAAGGTATGGTGACAAGAAAACTGCCTCAAAATTGTGTTTTACTGTATCTAAGGTAGATTTTCATGAAGATTAGTAATACAAACATATTTTCCTCGTGTGAAAATCCGGTAAAATTAAAAAAATCAACTTGTAAAATCACTGTTGGAACCCCCGTAAAAAAAATTAGTCCGGGCGAAACAAAAATGACGTCATCTTTGTGACGTCACATGCAGGCAATCGCAGTTTAGCTCGGTCATAGACGTACACGCTGAGTGCAATACTCACGTTGACACAGAGATATTATTTCCATTTGTTTCAATATTTGCAAACATTTGCTTAGGTTTATATCATGGACGATATACACTTAGGTGTAGCTACATCCTGCTACAATTCATTTCTTAGCAATTCTTAAGCACTTTCAGTTAAGCCGCAATTTACAAGCAAAAACGAGTTTGTTTTACTAGCAAGTCATAGGCTCTGCATGTAAACCATGCACATTCCTCCGTGTTGCGGTCTGCTTGTGATGTCATGAATCGAGTGACACGTGCGCACATTCCAGCTCTGTAATAAATGACTTTTTTAGGAGCATGGAACGCCGATGCGAAATAAAACAAAAAAGTTGCATGAAATTTCCTTTTTTTTCCCAACTTAAGGATTTCTTTGAAAAAAAGGGTGTGGTATATCAATAAAGGCACATATTTAAAGCTATAAACCTGAATCAAAGCCGGGATTTCCCCCTCCTTTAACCCTTAAAAGAGGGCTATTTCTAAGCTTTATAAAACTGGGGGGGGGGGGCTAAAAGGCCCCCCCCCCCCCCTTAAGATCTCGGCAACCGAAACTCCGATCGACTCCAAATTTGGCGTGGTGATAGATGTCCAAGAGCTCTACAATACTGCATAGTTTAAAATTGTTTTCAAATCAGAATATGCTAATTAGAGCTAATTAATTATGCAAAAATTGTATTTGTTGTTTATTTTTATTTATATATGGTGATTATTATGAAACAAAACTGTGTTTCTGGTACAATATACACGGTAAGATATCACAATGCCTGATAAAACAACAGGATAAAAAAAATCAAAAACTGCTTCCTCTTTTAACAAAATAAAAAAGAGGTTTTTTAAATAGTTGTTGATGATCTCTCTATCTAATCACTATTTCAACAAAACATTACATGCACAATATTTTATTTAAAATGGTTGAAACCGATGATTGTTTAGTGAGCGCCCTCTCGAGTTGTAACGGCTCCTGTTTTAATGATACCAGGCTTTTTACTTAGTCATTTTTATTTTTTCATTCATTTCGAGCATGGTGTTAACCCGAGTTATTACTATTAGTTTGTAATGTAATGGTGCAGATTTTGGTTACTAAAATTCAGTTTGACCAAAACTATACTCTCTTTACCAGAACTCAACTATCCCTTTAAATTGGCTAAATATAATTTTTAAATAAATGTTGTTACCAGTGTCTGATATCCATTTCTCGAAGCGTTGATCATAGTGTTTGATTAGTGATGCGTGTTGTTAAATTGTGAGCCTTTGCTGCAATTTAAAGGGGTATAGTAACTGTGTTTACATGTTCAAAAAGTGATTATTGAATAATGTAATGTAAATTTGTGTTACCCGATATTTCAAGTGGGTATTACGTAAAAATGGCTATTGAAATGGACGTTATAGGGCCGAATTATGAGCCAAAATGCAAAGTGATGTTTACTAATGGCACTGACTTTGTACACGGTTTCGACGATCGAGTAGATTGTTTAAATCTGAAAACGTAACTCGTAAATATTTTGTTAACGAAAGTGAAATTCGGAAAACCTGCCCCATGATTTGTTTGTTAAAGTCATACCTGTAAAGTGTCCAAATCCACGAAAATTAATTTGAGCTTCCTCGTTTCTCTTCTACCGTGTTGTTTAGCTTATGGTAAGAGAAGAATAAAATAGGGTTTGATTTTTTTCAAATGTCCCTTTAGTTCGAAGATAATTATCATTGAAAGTCATTATATCTAAAGCAAATTCAAACATAGAGGAAACTGACTAAAAATATTTGAGTGATTAAAAGTGAGCAAAGAAAAATAGGCTTCGCCGGGAATCGAACCCGAGACCGCCGGATTGCTAGACCGGTGCTCAAACCATCAAGCCACGAAGAAAAGGGTTTCATGGGAACGCCCACCATACAAAGCCTTCGTGGCTTGATGGTTTGAGCACCGGTCTAGCAATCCGGCGGTCTCGGGTTCGATTCCCGGCGAAGCCTATTTTTCTTTGCTCACTTTTAATCACTTTTAATATTTCTAAAGCGTTAATCAACACAATTGAACAAAAGTACAATTGTCTTAGCTGAGAACGTCCGCATGCAGCACCCGTGAGAACATTCCGGAGATTGAACTTTGAGCCGAGCGAGTTCAAATTCCATGAATTATGTACTACGTGTGTAAAAATACACGGGTGCGAATATCTCAAACGGATCATTCATTACTGCGACAAAAGTATGGCAGACCATCAGTATTCGGTGATAAAAATGAACTCAATATTCGTTTTTTTCACTAGGTAAACAGTGTTCGTTTTCTTTCAAACTTTCACAAATCTTTTAATTTTATTTTACAATGATATTGATATAGGATTGAAGTCTCAAATGTAATTTTGCGCAATATCTGACACTTTACAGGCATCACTTTAATACGAACATATTAAGGTAATTCATATTGGATATTGAGGATTTGGACAGTGTTACTTATTCCCTCTAACATCAGTTTTCCAATGATTACAACCTCTTTATGGTCTCATTACTCAAACAAAAAGCCTGGAAAATTTCTTCAGTCAAATCCAGTTTATACTATAACAAGGCAAACGCCTCCAGTTTTGCGACATTATTACAAGCTTTAAAAAGTCCTCAGAATCTGAGGCGATCAAAATCCTGTAGAAAGGTCAAATTGGAATGCCTAAATCCAACAAAATCGCTTTTTAGTGAGATGAATTACTGATAATTGCAAACCTATGACTATTTGAGTCATTGTTGAGTCATAATAACGGAGTACGCGCGCGTCAAAGTAATAATTACGCGCGCTCGCAATTTGGCGACATATGGTAAAAACATACTTTTTATTTGGCCATAACTGTTTTGAAAGTCCATAAAACCCCAATTTTCTTTTAATTTTCAGAAAAAATATGAGTTGTGAATACGAATTCATACCTCATTAATGACAGGTAAATATTATGACGTCATCATATCGAGGGTTACAAATGAAAATGCGAATTTTAACCGATTTTGATCGATTTTTAAATCGACCACAGCGGATTTTCGACCATATCTCGCTTATTCTCTATCGATTTGTAGATGAGGTTATGCTCTAAAAGTAATGTGGTCCAGGACTACAGTGTGTCTCTATACAATTGTGATTAGTCTGCCGCGCGTATTTTCGCCCCTAACGCACATGAGTAAGAAATATACCTTCGACACCCTACCATCGCCCAATTTTTCCAGTCCTTGGGCGACCAGCTGCTTTATTTGCTCAAAGGACTCATACTGTCCGCCAACCTTTAAGAAAAAAGAAGAAATACATCAAGTTAAGTAAAATGATTATTATTTTGTCTCATATCAAGTTTTGTAAAAATGGTAAACACAACTCCATAAAACTACATCTTTAGGATAATAAAGTGTAAAGAGATTATCATTCAAAATAACATTAAATTTAACATAATAGACAATCCTCATTATTCTGTTTGCAAAAGAGAAGATTCTGAAGAAAAAGAAGAATTTTAATTGTGTATCCCTAAAAAGAAAAAAAATACGAAACTCGAGTTTGACAGTTAATTTCTAAGTGGTTAAGACATATTTATGCAAATAAAAAAACATCAATTACTGCCAGGCGTAGACAGTCAAGTCATGTTAGCTGCATCGTCGGGCAATACTTTGTTCCCTTTTCGCAGGGAAACTGATAATTGCAAACCTGCTGATATCCCTGTCGTATTTCATTCATGCACTAGATGAAAGAATACATTATTAATAATACGTAACACATTGGGTGATTTCAAGTATGGTGTTGATGTAATTGTTTGTGACAGTGTTGAGGAGGAAAATGTGCCTCTAATTTGAGCCTTAAAGGTATGGTGACAAGAAAACTGCCTCAAAATTATGTTTTACTGTATCTAAGGTAGATTTTCATGAAGATTACTAATACAAACATATTTTCCTCGTGTGAAAACCCGGTAAAATAAAAAAAATCAACTTGTAAAATCACTTTTGGAACCCCCGTAAAAAAAAAACGTGCGCACATTCCAGCTCTGCTATAAATGACTTTTTTAGGAGCATGGAACGCCGATGCGAAATAAAGCAAAAAAGTTGCATGAAATTTCCCTTTTTTTCCCAACTTAAGGATTTCTTTGAAAAAAAGGGTGTGGTATATCAATAAAGGCACATATTTAAAGCTATAAACCTGAATAAAAGCCGGGATTTCCCCCTCCTTTAACCCTAAAAAGAGGGCTATTTCGAAGCTTTATAAAACTGGGGGGGGGGGGGCTAAAAGGCCCCCCCCCCCTTAAGATCTCGGCAACTGAAACTCCGATCGACTCCAAATTTGGCGTGGTGATAGATGTCCAAGAGCTCTACAATACTGCATAGTTTAAAATTGTTTTCAAATCAGAATATGCTAATTAGAGCTAATTAATTATGCAAAAATTGTATTTTTTTTTTTTTTTTTTTTTATATATGGTGATTCTTATGAAACAAAACTGTGTTCCTGGTACAATATACACGGTAAGATATCTCAATCCCTGATAAAACAACAGGATAATCATGAAAATTGATTTAGTTTTACCGTTTTCTATGTTTTCTTTGTTGTTATCTTTTTCTTTGTTTGTCTTTGTTTTTCTTTGAATTATTCTTTATATATTGTATTGTTTTATGCAAATGAGAATGCAATAAGTTTTATTAACCATGTAAAATGGAAATACTAACAGTGCATGTGAACAGATGGGCATATAACTGCATTATAAAATGTGCATATAAAAACACTGTATGTTATATATGGAAGAATTGAAAAAAATTGGAATTTTCAGTGACACGCGATCGCAAAATGTTACATAACTCCGGGATCATTGACCCGGTGTGCGCAAATTTGGTATCAAAAGTTGCGCAAGAATCTATGAAAAAAGGTCATAAAGTGGCATCGTAAAATATTTAAGCATTGCGAAGTTATCGCGTAAAACGAGGAGGGGGGAGGGGGCTAAAGCACCCCCTCCCCCCAGTCTTTTTATGGTTGCAGATTAAGAGGAGGTCACGAACTTTCCAAAAATAATCATACCAAATCGATATCAACCTTAATATCGATAGTGTGAATGATCAGAATGTGAAATTATTGCAATTATACCGCTAACTCCTCAGCAGTGGCTCTTCTTGGTTCTCTGTTGACCCGCTTTATTTGTTGCTCGTTTGCGGGGAGCTCCATAGAAACTCGTTTACGGTTCCGATACTGTCCGCCCATCTTCAAGAAAAACACACAACATACATCAAGTTTAGTGCAAGTAATTAATGACTAAATAACCTGACAATATAAACATATTCTTACGGTATCATATTATTACGTTTTTATTAATGTTTGTAAACAAGTGAAACACATATTTATGGAAATCATAATAAATTCAAACATAATAGAGAAACTGACCAGTAATATATAATGTGATTGAAAATTAGCAAATAAATGGTAATTCCAATCGAATTCGAACCCGAGACCTCCGGATTGCTAGACCGCTGCACACACCGACTGAGCTGAAACTGAGAAAATCCTATTTCGGCATTCGTCCCAGAAACTCCTTAATTGTCATTGATCTTGAGCATGGTGAGGTCAAAAGCTATTATAAACTTAAAGGGATAGTTGAGTTCTGGTAAGGAGAGTACAGTTTTGGTGAAACTGAATTTTAGTAACCAAAACCTGCATCATTACATTACAAACTAATAGTTATAACTAGAAAGGAACACAAAATTACAAATGACGCAGTAAAGATCATGTTATCATTCAAAAAGAGCCGTTAAAACGTAAGAGGGCGCTCTCTAAACACTCATCGGTTTCAACCATTTTTAATAAAATATTGTGCATGTGATGCTTTGTTGAACTAGTGATTAGATAGAGAAATAACCAACAACTATTTAAATACCTATTTTGTAACTTTTTGAACTGAGGAAGCATTTTTTGGAATTTGTAACGGCTGGTTCATAAAATAATAAACCTGGGGCGCCAGGTCTATTAAAATTGTTATATTTATGGATATTTCAGCCGTCTCTGAACCGATTTTGATCAAACAAAGATGATTTTATTATTTAAATATACTCCGCAAAAAAAGAAACTGGACACTTGTACGAGACCAAATATTTCGTATTCATTAACGATAAAATATATGATATATCAAATTAAAGATAAAATTACCCTCTTCAATATTCGCATGAAATCCAGATGAAATCATTCATGCATGACTTGTCACGGTCAATTAACCACACCAAGGTCCGTTTTCAAAAATAGCAAAAATGGAACATCCACTCAACCATATACATGTTGATAAGCATAATCTAAAACGCTATATTCATGAGATGCAATAATTGTTCATTACAAATGTGACCTTTTCTATCTTCATCTCAATAAAGAGTATAAATGAAGACAAATTGTGAACGTTACAGGTGTTATTTTCATCCAAAAGTAACAAAATGGGGAATTCCATGGCAACGCTTTATTAGTCAAAACCACAGTTTGTGCCCTTATTTCAGCATGAAAATGGTATACATTTTTTCTCAAGAATTATACTGTAGTCCAAAGATCTTCAAAACCTGAAGTCACCCTTGGTCAAACATTTGGGCAGTCTTTAACATGACATTTCTCTAGGTAACCATGGTTAAAATTGCAGGGGACACATGAAATAGACAAGCTTCATGCCTGTAATACAGACCAGTATGATAATGATCTCATAACCTGACCCTATTTTATTGACAAATTTGTATTTCCAGAGTTTGTTCATAACAATAAAGTTGAATAATGTCATAATTTACTTGCCCCGCTCATCTTGTTTTAAGTGAAACGCTTACTATCATTTCAGTCGAATGGTGTGGTCCTCCATTGTTTTGCTATTTTTGAAAACAGACCTTGCTAGTGTTAATTGACCATGGCATTTCATGCATGAACGATTACATCTTTAAGTTATACCCTGCATGTAGAGGACTAAATTCCCTTTAATTTGATATATGATCATGTACACTTTATCGTACATTGATATGAAATATTTCAACTTATACAAGTGTCCAGTTTCTTTTTTTGCGGAGTATATTATGCTCTTTCAAATTTTACACTCAGTTTTTCATTACCTCACAAAAAAAAAAGTAGTCTAGCGCCCTCTCTACCAAAACTCAACTATCCCTTTAACATAAACCCGAAGGATAGAAATCAACATGGGGATATATGCGAGGGATCACCGAAGTGATGCAGGTTTTTAAAAATAAATAATTCAAACATATAGAGAAACTGACCAGAAATACATAATGTGATTAAAAATGAGCAAATCCCTCCGGCTTGCTAGACCGGTGCTCGTACCGACTGAGCTATATAAAAAACACCATGACGGCATTCGTTCTATAAACCCCTTAATTTGTATTGCTCGTGAGGTCAAAAAATCGTAATAATATTATATACATTTTAAACAATATAATATTACATTTGGTTATATATAATATTTGGTTTATGCAGATTTATATTATAAAATATAAAAGATAATCTGTTTAAACTATTTTCTTCAGGCAAACCTAAATTCGGGGTGAATTTCTTTACCAGGCGACCTTCTAAAGAAAACAAAACGAGAACAAAGCTTTACGGTTATTTTCTTAATAGTGATAAGCCAAAAAGGAAATGTGTATCCAAACTGTAAACATCGGTGCAAAGCTTATAGATTAACCAAACATGATGCATGACTGATTACATACAATCCGAAGTCGAAATGTCCAGAAAATATAAATATCATAGTTGGCACTGATACGTAAGATATGTCTTCTTTTAAAAAGATGGATGAAGCAAATTGAGTTTCAGACGGTACCAATTCAGTCTGTATTAAAGCATTCATACGTGTCATAAGAAAGAAAAGAAAACTATATTTGAAGCGATGAGTAAATGCATTTTTTAAATATATGCACGGATGTTTATTATATGAAACCAAACTCTGAAAGATAATTTAGAACAAAACTTTAGGCCCCGTTCCACTCAGAAGAATTGCCACGACTTACAAGCCGAACCAATACGAACATAAATTGACGGTTCGTGGAATCAGCAATAAACAAAGAGCTTAATTCCAAACGGCGCTTAATCCCCTTTTTATCAGATTGTTTATTGCAGTTAGCTGCTCATACATTTGAATTTAAATAACTTATTCACTGAAAGTAAAAAAGGCGCTAAATCCAAATTTTTTTAATTCCAAAAGGCACTAAATCCATCATGTGATCAACCAGGAACGTTTTGACCAATCAGAGTGCAGTATCAATCAGCATAGCAGACAATGCCTACCTACGAGAGAAATGCATTTTGCCTGATCGCTGACAATTCATTGTAAATCTGTCTGGTTTAATTCCTTTTTAAAGCGTTGTGTAAGGAAAAACACCAATGACTATAGATTGAATAGTTATTTACACAACCAGAGATCCCCAACAATGGCTGAGCAATGATGAATTGGGTTGAAGTAGTAGAAAACGTACAGGCTGAGTTTCAACTCCCTTGTTGGTAAGTGTTGCTCATACACTCTTTTTCGTGTTAGTAGAATGCTGTGCCTATGCAAGTGCAACTGTTGCATGTAGCATGGAAGCGCATCGCCAATTAAAACAGTATAAAATGAAATCAAAGATACCTTCAGTTCTCAAGAGAAATTGTGTTTTAATTTGACAGTATCTATTTCAATATTGATCCGCTTGATATAGCTCTGCTGCACCGAAAATACGGTGGGGTAGCCGTAGGCATAAACACGAGTGCTACTGCTAATATGCATTACAGTACACGCTAGCGGCAGATAACAACTGCAATGCATTGAATAGCATGCCAGGCCCATGGGCATTAGGCTTGCTTAATAGCACTAGCAGTAGCCCTGTGCCTTACAGTACACTGCAGTTTATTGGATACGGTTAGTGTGTGTTTTTATTAAATTTGGATCGAGTCATCCTACCAGGACCATTTACAATGTGTTGTAGATGTGGATTGAGTTGACCATACGTGCATAACTAACATTAGCCATACGAAAAAAGTGTTTAAAACAATAAGCATTGTTTTATGGAAAAGTAATACACAACACAACTTGTGCAATTGCAAACTGCATATTCAGATGACCGAGGTATACGTAATTAATTTATCTTCCTTTTGTTTAAATTAATAGGGAATATCTGGGTCGTCCTAGCCAACGTCAATTTCACAACCGACGATAGATGTCAACGTCTACCACGAATCTCGGTCGTCAAGCCCCATGTTGATCTCCATGATCGACGACTGACCTCAAGTCCAACAACCGGTGGTGGATCTCGACTTCTACCACGAATTTCGGTCGTCATGCCCCATGTCGATCTCCAGGACCGACGACTGACGTGAAGTTCAACAACCGGTGGTGGATCTTGACTGCTACCACAAATTTCGGTCGTCATGCCTAAAGTTGATATCCATGACCGACGACTGATGTCAAGTTCAACAACCAGTTGTGTATATGGTGACTACTACCACGAATTTTGGTCGTCATGCCTCATGTCGATTTCCATGACAGACTACGGACGTCAAGTTCAATAAAGGGTGGTGGATGGTGACTGTTACCGCGAATCTCGGTAGTCATGCCCCATGTCGATCTCCATGATTGACAACTGAAGTCAAGCTCAACAACTAGAGGTGAATGACTGACCCCACGAATTTCAGTCATCATGCCTTATGTCAAGTTTTAAACAAGACGATGGGCAACTCAGAACCACAATAAGCTCTGCACTAAACCACTACGCGAAGCTTGCTGTAAACTGAGCACAACTTACTCCAGCGTTGGCGGTCTGCATGCAGCGGCGGGTCAGATGAACCTCGCATCCATATCCATGCTGCCCTCAGAGGTGCCGCGTGAACCAGGAAGTGCTATTACTATTACGTTCCTAACCCTAGACCACAGTAGTGAACAACTGCAGGATGAATCTTTATTTTATACTTGCAAAACGACAAAGCAGTGGATTGCTGCGAGCCCACTCTGTATACATAGGGGCGTGCATATATTTTTACCCTGTAGCACAAGTCTAGATCTGATCCCACCTTTTTTCCCAGATAGTCTATAACACGCTGTGCACGTAACAGTGCATGATTCTAACTAAATTTTCGAGATGACGATGTATATCAATATCTGTTTTATTTGTGTCATTCTCTCGAATGGCTTTTTTCAGAATGAGTAAAGCATTTTGCAAGATAATCATAATTTCATTAAGTCTTTACTGCTTGTTTATTTTGTTTCCATGATTACTGTGTATCTGGTAAGTATCCTTAGTGATTGTCTGAAATGTGTTGAATTAGGATAACAAGTGAAACAATGATAATGATTGAAGTTGTGCTTGGACTGCTTGGAGAGGAGATGATGCATGGTTGGTATCTAAGTGGAATGTGCAGAATGACAGTGGTACAAGAAGATGCCGCATATTAGGCTTCAGTGTTCGGGCATAGATATGGATGTAACGGGTCATAAGAACCTTGATTGATATATAGATATTATTTTATATTTAATATTTTAATATTTCAATTTCAATTTGTAACTAAACATAGGATTTACGAATATAATCTGACATCATGCCAGGAATGTTTAATTTCAAAAGGCGCTAAATCCGTTGAAATTAATTTTGAAAAAAATATTTAAAAATAACTTAGCAGGATATCTTGCATGCGTGTCTTCTTAATGTATCATGATATGTCTTCAATATGTGCGAAGTTGTCAATGATTGAAAGAAGTGAAAGTGGTCAAATAAACAACCTCAATTTACTCGAAAAGTCCAACGGTCGATTTAGCGCCTTTTCGAAATAAACTCTTAAAATATGTCCTACCTGCTGTGCAAATAAGAAGGCCCAATCCCATACTGACGGTTTTCACGGCGACTTGCAATGATTTTACCTTAACATTCGCGGTCAAAGCCCAGATAAAGGAGTGGTCACATTGGACACCACTCCCCACGACTAGACCCACGAATGCAGTACGCATTGGTACAAATCAATGGCAAGCCGTTTTTAACATTTATTCCTATTTCTTGATATCAAGAATTCAATTCTTGATATCACGAAATCGAATTCTTGATATCAAGAAATGCATTCTTGATATCAAGAAATACTTTTCTGTATTAGTAATACTTTATATCAAGAAACAAACTGATATCAATAATTCAATTATTGATATCAAGAAATAGGAATAAATGTTAAGCATTCTTCATAAATCCTACTGGGTTTTTGTTGGATTATCGGTAATTCGTAGCAATTGTCCTCTATTTGCGAGAGGGCCACGAGAGTTTTGAACTGTAATTATGATGTATATCCATTTTGTTTGTCAGATAATAATATAAATACTGAAGTTTCTCACGCCCGATTTATAAGTTCTGCCAAACCTCTCGAAAGGTACACATCCTACCGGACAGTCAAAACAAGTACAAAACAGATTTAAGAAGATTCTGGAACCTTTCTTGATACTAGTCAAAAGTTTCCGAATTCTGATATTTTGATCTAGCATAGTATTCGAATTCAAATACTTAGCGCGAACGATAGAAGACAGCCATCACCACGAATCGCTACAGTAGGGAAATAATGTCAGTACGCACTAGTACGCTCTTGGTACGAAACAGTACGCACCAGAACGATCCAGTACGAAGGAAGTAAGAATGAAGTGCGATCACAATTCAATCGTGAGTTGACCGCGAATGTTTTGAACAGTTCAAAACCGTCATGACCCTCCCTCGAATTACCGAGACTCCAACAAGAACCCAGTACGAATTATGAAGAATGCTCACGATTTCTACATGAATCGTACCCTTTCGTATCGCATTCGTACTGCATTCGCGTCCGGTGTGGCTGGGCCAGATGCATTAAATATGCGTAGAACATGCGTAGGGAACTCTTTCTATGGTCGGTACTTTATGTACCACTTTCGAGTTTTCCGTCCGGTCAGTTCATACCGCATTTGTACTGCATTCGCGCCCAGTGTGACTGGTCGTGTTGCATCGTGTTACATCGTATTATTTTGGTTCTTCCCCAAACCGCCGCGCATCGTTAAGAAAACATGTTAAAGCAGAGCCAAAACCGCCGTCTTCAACTTGTTAACAGTCGCCAAGCCGCAACGATTTTCACCCCAAATCGTTGTATGCTGTTGCATGTTCGTGTCTAGTAGTTCCACATCGTTGCAATTCGCTGCGACTAGTTTCGCTTCATTTTGAAGATCGCCGCTTTCCATTCTACCATATTCCCATAATGGCGATTTTTACGAAGATCTTCAACGCATCAGAACGAACCGACAAAATGTTTTAATCAACATTAAGAAATATAATGACTGCGGTAGAACAAGCAATGGTGATAATACACCACAAAACAACCAATAAGTCGAGGGAAAGTTATTATGCTGAGTTCACATGACATTGATGTAGAATTCATTACCTTCGAAGTGGTATATAATTTTCACATTAAGAAACCCTCTGAAAATGAGTTTCAAAGATTTGGAATATGGCTAAAACAGATTTTAAACAAGAGAGAAACGGGCCTCTTTAAAAATCGGCGTCCATTCAGGCGATGTATTCTGATAATTTGTATTCCATTAAAAAACTTATCTTAACATGATTTCTGTCGATCAAAATTTCACAGAAGGAAGATAAAGATCCCTTCATTTAGGAAATACAAGATCTTGAATCTCATATTTTTAACAAATTTTGACTATTTTAGCTAATAACAAAGAAACTAAATCAGCAACATACCGGGGGTTTTTTGGTTCAAGGTCACGAACTAGTTTGGTATGCCTATTTCGCGATTACTGTTTTAGTTAGAATATTTAAAGGAGGATAAGAAGAAGACGAAATAAAAGGAAAAACTGTAGTTTATACAATAACTTTACAAGAATAGCTACAATATTGTTGAAATAATTTATTTGTCTCAATTTGTTAAATACGTTTCTATTGGCCGATATATAATTATTTTGATGACGGGATGATTTCTACACATTATCTATGTCTTCGTAGAATCCAATATTACAGGCTCGTTTGATCTAAAATTGGGTGTGGGGGTTAAAATTTCCTCCTCATCCGTATTCAATCTCACTTAGATTATTGTTCGCCAGTTTGGAATAATACCTTTGATATATCCTTAAATAAATTACGAGTTTTACAAAAAAGTAGACTATACCGTAAGTTCTTATATTTTGTTTCATAGAATAAAGGTCGATTCAATTGATTTAAGATAGAAAACAAAATTGATGTTAATGTTTAGAATAATCCATAATCAAAATATACCTCAATATTTATTCTCTCGGATTCATATAGATTCTTCTTCTTCTTCTGATGTTCTGCCCAACGCCCCAGAGTAGTGGCCAACCGGGCAGGGTAGTTGCGCAGATCTTGTTGGCGCGGAAGAGAGTCTGGTTTACTGGTTGCTTTGCTCGTGTGTTTGAGGTTGAATTGCTTGCTTGAACTTGTTCTTATCTTGTATTGTTGTTACTTCTAATGGCAGTGAGTTCCACTCAGGTATGGTCCGGGGTATGAAGGAGTATTTGTAGCAGTTTTTGTTGGCGTTTATCGGAATGAAGCTATTTACTGATGTGTTCCGGAGACTCCTACGGACCGGACGCAAGACCGTTTGCACTGGCACGGCGAGGCGACCCGCAAGTGCTTCGTGGAATGTTGTTAGGCGATTTATTTTGCGTCGCTGTTGTAGCGTTTCCAAATTCAGTTTCTGTTTCATCGAGGTGACACTACTCATACGACTATAATCCCCACTTACAAAACGCGCTGCCCTATTTTGAATTGATTCTATTTTATTAAACAAAATTTGTGTGTGTGGGTCCCATACAGAGGAGCAATAGTCTAAAATGGGTCTAACTAAGGTCTTGTATGACATTGCTTTAATATGTCTAGTACAATCATACAAGTTCCTCCTCAAAAAACCAAGTGTTCTATTTGCCTTAGCACAAATCCTGTCCACAGAAGTGTTCCATGTTAGGTCTGATATGTTAGCTCCTAGATATGTGTGTGTCTTTGTTTCTTGCAAGTCAGTGTTGTTGAGTGAGTATTGGTGTTTATATGGCGTTCCTGCATGAGTAATACGCAAAACATGACACTTTTGGGCATTGAAGTCCATTTGCCATTTATTTTGCCATTCTGTAAGGGTGTCGAGGTCCCTTTGTATTTTTCCTGCATCGTCTGGGCCGGAAACTGTTGAGTATAAGATACAGTCATCTGCGAATAAACGACACTTGGACCTGATGCCCTCCGGTATGTCGTTTATAAACAACAAAAAGTATAGTGGCCCTGTAACTGTACCTTGTGGCACACTAGAGTCAACTTTGACCCATTCGGATTGTTCCCCTTCAACGACTACCCGTTGTTTACATTTTGTCAAAAATTCTTAAATCCAACTATGTATTTTCCCCCTTATACCATTATTCCACAACTTCAATAACAATCTTTTGTGAGGCACTTTATCAAATGCCTTTTGAAAGTCCATAATAATCACATCGACCTGTTGTCTCTGGTCAACTTCCAGGGCTATATCATGTATGGTAGAAATCAATTGTGTTTCACACGAGTGCTGTTTTCTAAATCCATGTTGCTGTTCACATAGGATTTTGTGTGTATCCAAATGGTGCATTATGTTTGTGTGAAGTATATGTTCCATAACTTTACTACAAACAGAAGTGAGGTTTACGGACCGATAATTTGCCGGGTCTGATTTGTCTCGTTTTTTTAATACAGGAGTTATGTTGGCGCACCTGTGTCCAGCGACAGTTGAAATATGACCGTCAGTGCACCCCCAATCTCGTCTGCCATTGCATGCACGACCCATGGTGAAATCTCGTCTGGGCCTGCAGCTTTGTGTGGGTTTAGATCATTAAGGAGTTTGATTACACCTTCCTCATTCACCACAATGTCTGGCATGGATGGGATGTCACTCTCTTTGAGTGAGGGTATGTCTTCCATTCTCTCTTGTGTAAACTGATGTTGGTATTGCGTATTCAATACATCCGCCTTTTGTTTACTGTCGGTAATCAATTCACCCGTATTTTTATCTTTTTATATTTACCAAAACCAAAAACTGACTTTCTTGTGTAACACACAGTGTGTATTGTCATATCAGCCATCCGGTTACACTTGACCAGAAAGGATCATATGAACATCGCAATGCATAATCCTGAATATCTAGGGAAAGCCTTTCAGATTTCCACTGTCATTGATATGCATAGTATGCAAGTCAATAAGAGTGTATGTGCGTGTATGTGGGACTACAGACCCTTTAATTGGTTTGTCCAATTTGTTTGCAAATACTTTTCAAAATTAATTACATACAAATGAATGTGAAGTGTGCAGCCTAACCACACCTAACAAAAATGAACACTCTTGAGCTATTGTTTTACTTCGATATGAATACAACCCACGCACTACCTTTTGAATTATTCACAATAAAAAGTGCCCAGAGATGTATTAACCAACCATTGTTTCATTATCCGCCTCACATTTGATGTTAAACTAATGTCAGGTAATCGCATGTGATGGCAGCTTAATGCCTGGCCAGCCCTTTATTGGAACTTAGCAATCAGTTTTTGCGAAAGAGTACATCTCCACCTCGCACAGTATTATATAGATGCCTTAAAGGGTACCACCACCCAAAAATAATATTCTTATTATAGAAAGGTACCATCTTTAGTATTCCATTCCTTCAACAAGTTCGCAAAAATATGTTTTCAGAAAAAAATATATAATTGGAAAACGCATCACCATTCTCAACCATGCCTTCATGCGGTCTGAATTGCATAGACTATATGCGTGCAGAGCCAGAGCGCACTGTGCAGAGCGAATGAATCATCCGGGAATCTATTGACGTACATGTGAAAGCATTGGCGCACTCGCAAATGCTTGGCCCGTATGGAACCAGGAAATAGCAGTGGTTCCGTAAGTGGTGGAAATTAATTGCTTTGTTTATGAATTACACAACCCTTTGCAAAATGTTGGGTATCTATTTGATATCACAAAACGGTACCAAAACATATAATAATGTGTTGTCCTTTGCCTGGTGGTCCCCTTTAATCCTATCAAACCCAAGCTATGTTGGCGCTCCCTGGCCAAAGGGGGGGGGGGGGGGGGGGGGGGCTTATAGGACCCCCTCTCTAATTTATATATTATTTCATCGACCGTTTTCATAATTATTTGACACACATGTCTAGCTGCAGGTCAAGCTCAACAATTTGCAATTATCAACATTTCTTCCAGTCACCATATGAGGGCGCTATTTACGATTATATGATGAAAACATAGAAAATGCTCTGAATATCAACATGACTGAGCTGTTTTTGCCAGATGGACTGATTTATGTAGGCAAATTGAATTTGTGTAGTATTATTATACAAAATTACATATTCTAGAACATAGATCTTGACATTTATGTGGTATTTGATGAGTTTTAGGGGCTCATTATGTCCGTAAAGTAATCGTTGAGATGATCTCCACATGGGTAAGCAAACACATTTTAGTTCAATATAGGCCGTGGGACTGACATGTTTTTTTGCTCAGGTTTGATGACGTGGTAAGAGGGATAACGCAATGTACATTCTAACATAAGTATAAACATTTGCTTACTTACAATCACGAAGTTCAATTTGATATAAAGTGTACATTAAGGAAATATCAAGGGTTAAATGTGCACCCCTAATTCCACAATTTGTGTGTACCAAATAGCAGCTCCACTGGTGTTATACCGTTGTATTGCGGAAAAGTTCAGTGTAATATTCGCACAGGTTATGTTGCTTGTACGGGTGAATTAAGTTTACTACGAAACGTACGATTTGTCGATATACATTGCCGATTTGAGTGTCATGGTTATGGGCACAGTGATTCAAAGTATACGCGCATGCATAATGCATCAAAAAACAGGACATTCCATATAAAAGGCATAATATCTAATGTTTATTCACGATGAAAACAATCATGATGTACATGAAATAAAGGGGCAAATGATCCCCTTTGAAATGGGTATACAATCCATATGAAATCATTCATGCATTCCAGTTATGGTAAACTAACCACAGCAAGGTCTGTTTTCAAAAGTATCAAAGGTTAAACATTTATTTAACTATGTAAGTGTTGATGAGCATAATCTAGCATGAAATGTTCATGACAGGGCATAATTTGTTATTAAAAATGTGACCTTTTTTATTTTCATCTCAATAGAAGTTTATATAAAGACAAATGTGAACGCCTTATTATATACACAAATTAAACAACACGGGGAACTTAATGAAAAAAAAACATGGTTATTTGTCGGAACCACAGTCTGAGAGCCCTTTTCAGCATGAAACTTAATAATTATGAATCCTTCTCCAAAACTCAACTGTAATCCAGAGATCATAACAAATCGATGTCATCCAAATCAACCAATCGGGGGGTCTCTAACGTATGATACATCCTGGTAACTCTGGCTCAAACATTTTCTGGGACACACAACACAGACAAGCTTCATGTTTCAACGGCATACCATTATGTCTTTATTCTTATATCCAGGAATTGTTTTTATTGGAAATAGTCTTTTCCCAGTTTGTTCGCAACAAAAAGTATAACTAATGTTATTAGGTAATAAATCCATGCCTCTTTTGTCAAGTGACATGCATATTATTATGTTAATTTGAATAGTGCGACACTCAATTGATTTTGCTATCTAAAACAAGACCTTGCTATTGTTAATTGACTATGTTAGGTCATACATGATAGATTACATCTTTAATTTAAAGCCTGCTTGTGGAAGACTAAATTTCCTTTTATTTGATATGCTACAATTATGATAATGTACATTTCATTGCAAATACAAATGAAATATTTCATTGCATATACAAGACAAGTGAGATATTTCAATATAAACTTTCACAAGTATCATGTTTGTTTTTGTGCTGAGTATATAATTTGTATGCTTGTCAAGACAACTTATTTTTTCTTCTTCTTATATATGTCTTTGTGTAATAATCTAACTAGCTGTTCATGCATTATTAATTGCGACGAATCAAACGGTGTATGTCTGGTGTGAGGTAAATAATATGCATGAAATAGGCAATATAACCCTAACCTCCACCGACTGGGAAAACAATCCTAGCTACTGCAAAAACCTATTTTAAATCATAAACAAGCAGTTTACATACCTTATTGAATGGTCTCGATGAAGAAGACCTCTCTTGAAAATTGATAATTTTACCTTTTTGATTTCAAAGGTAAACATTTCTTTTTTTTGCTATTCAGCCAAATATATATATGATACAAATAATAATAATGATATGTATTGATTAAGTGTAACTCATCAAGTGAGTGAGTAACAGTGAAAAGTGTGTATCTAATATTTGTACATGTATAATAGGGTATGTTTGATGAAGATGCTAATTAATGGTGTATTTAAGTAGACACGGGCGGCAACATAAGTGGATCTTTTCCGAAAAAAAGTTATTTCATGTTTATTTTGTATTCGCTTTAAGCTGCCCTTATGCTGTTCATAATAACTGATCATTGTAATATCTTATGTTTATGTTTGATATAATATTGTTCAGTGTAACGCACCAATACACCAGCAATATGCTCATATTCTGATGATTATTCTACCGATTACATGTTATAGTAGACCAGCCACAAATCAAAAAGTGCTCTAGAAAAAAAATGGACGGCATTTTTTTTAATGGCTGTCATCCATGCTTAAACTTTGCTTTTTACAAACAATAACAAAATCAGTACATAACATAATTTGCATGTTAACATATTTATATAGAATATGATTTTCCATATTATCATTAAAAATGAGCCGTTTCAACTCAAGAGGGCGCTATTTAAAAAATCATTGCTTTTAGCTTTTTTTCATACAAAATTGTGCATTTAATGTTTGTTAAAATAATGATTCAATAGAGATATCATCAACGACTTTTTAAAAAACTATTCTGATTTTGTTCAAAGTAGTCTTCGAGCATTTCTTGAAATTTTTCTAAAAAGTCTAAATATCGCCCGGTGATTGCCGGTGAAGAACATTTAGAATACAAATATATTTAAGGATGTTTAAGCCGTTTCTGAACCGATTTTGATCAAATAAAGTTTAACTGTCAATAACATTTTATGTTCTTTTGAATTTTGACAGTCAGTTTTTCATTATCTCACAAAAAAATATTGGGGGGCACTTCGGGAAATACCAATACTCAATACTACCTTTAATTAAGTGGCGACTGCATCACATCACCATACAAACCTCGTCCTAAAGTGTGAGTAAGAATGTCTGATGATTAATTTTATATTTAGATATATATGTTTTGGGCAAGATCATGGTTTCAGTACAAATTTAATGTATTCGCATTCAATCTGTCATTGTTGGGGATTAAATATATCTTGCATTTATCCGGTAACGATCCTGTATATATGAATATTCTATTTAAAAGTAAAATTGCTAAAATACATAAATGGTTTCTAGCCAATAAATTGTTGATTCACTTTGATAAAACAAACTATATATTTTTAAAACTAAAAATAAATATGTGAACGAATATGTTATTAAGATATGTATTAATGGAAAAGAAATTAAGGAAGTACATCAATTGACGTTTTTAGGTATCACTATTGATCAATATTTAACCTGGTAATACCACATAAATTGTATTTCCAATACGATTTCTAAAGTAATTGTGGTTTTAACCAGACTTAAACCTATATTGCCATATACTTGTAAACTTGTGTAATACTATGATTTTACCATATTTTAATTTCTCTACAATTGTATGGGGCAATTGTGCAATGTATTTGATGCATGAAATATTTGTATTACAAGAGAGAAAGAGCACATACAGATACATTTTTTTGTTGTTGAAATTTTTTAAACTTCATGATTAATATGAGATAAGTGTCGCAGTTGTTATGTTGTCTTATGTATATGATAATATTAACCTGCCTGATTGTTTTAATGATTATTTTGTTTTTAATACATGTATATACTTTTATAAGTTCACACAACATGTATATTCCATTTTTTAGTAAAAGCTTTTCTAGAACTGCTATTAGATATAGAGGGTCAGTTATTTGGAAGAATCTACCAAGTATCAAGTTACAATGTATCTATATAATTGTATATAATAACTCAATTTTGCCTGTGTGTCTGTATGTATGTGTGACTTAGTACACGTTGGTTGTATTATTGTCAACAACATTTTTATTCTTGTTTTATTAATGAAATAATTGATGGTGTTGTAGAAAAAGGGGACCGGCCAAGACAGGCCAATTGCCTTTTCTGGTCCCTCACATTCCTGCAATACCTATTAATTATACTTGTTGTTGTTGCTGTTGTACAATATCTTTTGTCATTACATGTCGTAAATAGTTTGTATATTTATATATTTGTATTTGATTGTATTATGTTGAATTTACGGATGTGAAATAAAGTGAACTGAATTGAAACTTTAACTAACTAAAACTAATAATTACCCCCGGACAACTACCCTCCATACAGCCACCCCCCCCCCCCCTCCCCCGCCCCCAGACAATTACACCCCGGACAATCACCCCCCCCCCCCCCCCCCCCCAGACAATTACACCCCGGACAAAAAAAAACCCAAGACAATTACCCCCCGAACAACTAACCCCGGACAATTACCCCCAAGCGATAACCCCAGTAATAATCGTCTGGAGGTTATCGTCCGGGGAGTATTCGACTGGAGGGTAATCATCCAGGAGGTAATTGTATTGGGGGTGGTTGTCTGGGTTATTTGCCTTGGGGGTACTTATCCGGGGATAGTTGTCCGGGGGTTAGTTGTCTGGGATGGGGGGGGGGGGGGGGGGAGGGGGGAGTTGTCTGTCCCGGTGGGGGGGGGGAATCTTCTTGGGGGGTAATCTTCTTGGGGAGTAGTTGTCCGGGGGTAGTTGTCCGGGGGGTAGTTGTCTTGGGGTAATTGTCTTCGGGGTATTGTATTGGGGGGTAGTTGTCCTGGAGGTAATTGTCTTGGGGGAAGTAGTCCGGGAGGTAGTTGACTTTTGAGGGATAATTTTCCGGGGGTAGACTAATTGTCCGGGGGGGGAGGGGGGGGGGTAATTGTCCATGGGGTAGTAGTCCTAGACTCTAATATGACAGTATCACACATTTACTCTATTCGATATGCCACATTCTATAGACACTAGTCACACTGCTCCTCCTTTTGATTGAAAAATGTCAGCCTTTATCTTTTTAGGAAAAAACATGACCCAACATATTACTCTTTCAAATGAAATGCAATATTTTTCTATGTTTGAACCTTGAAGAAATACTCTCCCAAAAGCGTAAATGATGTCCTGGAGAGGGATGTGCTGTGTTGCGTGCTGTTGGTGATGTACTGTTGGTGAAGTGATGGTGGATGTTCTCCGTGCACTATACAGTGCGAGTAAAAAAAAACGAAACCGAACTTTGATAGCTTATAAATCCACAATTATAAATATATATATGTTCATATTGGTATCCTGTTCAAGCTTGGGAAATTGCCTTTAAAATGATACATCATACATTTTGATCACTTTACGTTTCATTGAACGCGACCTTATTATCCAAAGTTATGCAAAAACTACCCGTGTCCAAGTTTGCCGTTGTCCTGTTCTAAACACAACAAAAAAAGTAAGTACCCCCCTAATCAAAATAGCGTAACTTTTCAGGGAAAAGAATTTGAGAAAAATAACTTGGCAGGATTGTTTTTAAACTTTTTTAGACTAACTTCCGTGTGAAAATGAGATTTATCCGTCGAGTCATGAATGAGTGAGGACACATTAAAGGCAAAATTGTCACTTTTCAAAAGTCACAAGAGTCATTTGACTTTTGAAAAGTGACAATTTTGCCTTTAATATATGCTCACTCATGCATGACTCGAAAGACCAATGTCATTTTCACACGGAAGTTATTCAATAAGTGTAGAAACAATCCTGCCAAGTTTTTTTGGTCAAAATTTTTTTTTTTAAAAGTTACGTTATATTTTTTCCAAATAACATTTCAAGAATATCCTTTGGTGAATCAAAACAAAATATCAGCTTGTTGCCAGTGTTTTTCATGTTTATCAGGGTGGAAGGGGATCCCCCACTGTCCTCCCATCAGCAACCCCATTGATTGGAGGCAGGGGCCCCTGAATATGACATGTTATCAACATATTATGCAACCATTCACAAAACAAGAACACTGCAAACTTGGACACGGGTAGTTTGTGCATGCCTTTGGATAATTAGATCGCGATCGGTGAAGCGTGAAGTGATCAGAGTGTATGATATATAATTTTAAAGGCAATTTATCAAGCTTTAACATGATACCAATATCAACATTCATACCTTTAGATTTGTGGATTTATAAGCTATCAAAGTCCGGTTTCTTTTTTTTTTGACTCGCACTGTATACAATGTGCAGGGTGCAGTGTGCAGATGGTGCAGGTGTGTCCCTCGTTTACAACATCTTCAGGAGCAGGGGCGGCGCCATACTCTGTATGTCATGAGATGATGTTGGGCCATTGTCGGAAAATGACGTTATGCCAATATATCACAAAAATGACGTCGTGACGATGTTGGGCTGGCGGACATTTTAACCTCGAGCCAACGGCGATATGCCCACATCCGGCAACCAAATTCCGACATCGGCCCAACGTCAGGTGGCTAGCTGGGTTGTGGTCTGGTGATACCTGTGATGAGTCAGGAGGCAAGGAGATCTTGTCAAGTTTGTGGTGTACCTTGAAGAGCATCTCGCACTGATTGAGCAAGCGGCGGTGTTGTAGTGTGTCCCAGCCAAGAGATGACAGCATGGAGGTGACACTAGATTCTCTTCTGTAATCATGGATGACGGATCTGGCAGCTTGTCTCTGTATGCTCTCTACGAGTTCGACCTCCTTCTGGGTGTGTGGATTCCAAGCACATGAGGCATATTCCAACTGGGGTCATACAAGTTGCTTGTATGCAATCTCCTTGACTTTTAGATCACATTTCCCAAGGGTTCGACGTACAACTCCAAGAGTCCTTGCAGCTTTAGCTTGGATCTTCTGTGCATGGGTATTCCAGCTCAGGTTGTTTGCCACTGTGACTCCAGGGTATTTATAGGAGGTAGCTTCGGGAACCGCTTGCCCATTGATGTTGAAGTCAAAGGTCAATGGATGCCGCTTCAAAGAGATGCACATGTGGGCACATTTCTTCACGTTGAATGACATATCCCATATGTTTGCCCATTCTGTCAGTGTGGAAAGATCTTGCTGTAAGGCTATTGTGTGGATACTGCGGTACAAGACACAGTCATCAGCAAAGAGTCTTATTGATGATGATAAGTCTTCAAAGAGATGCACATGTGGGCACATTTCTTCACGTTGAATGACATATCCCATATGTTTGCCCATTCTGTCAGTGTGGAAAGATCTTGCTGTAAGGCTATTGTGTGGATACTGCGGTACAAGACACAGTCATCAGCAAAGAGTCTTATTGATGATGATAAGTCTTCACATATGTCATTGGTGTACACGAGAAACAAGGGCGGACCAAGGAATGATCCCTGAGGGACCCCAGAGAGGACATCCGCTGATGGCGATGCGGCTCCGTTCATCGAAACAGTTTGGGATCGGTCAGTCAGGAAACCATGGATCCAGTTGGTAGTTGGTCCTTGGATTCCGTAGAACTTCAGCTTGTGAACTAGCTTTCGATGTGACACCTCGCGTAAGTTTGGTGCTGCTGGTTGATGTTGCTAGCCCAATCATTAACGGCTTTCACAAGCTGGGTTTCACAGGAACGTCCTTGCCGGAATCCGTGTTGATTGGGAGTGATGATGTCATTTTTTGCCAGAACCTTGGACATGTGGCTCAAAATGATGTGCTCAAGGATATTGCAACAGATGCATGTGAGGGACACAGGTCTAACCTTAACCCTATCCCACAAGCTTAGAAAAAAGGTTCCATAATAGTTATGAAGACTAGCTTTTGTCTATATGATAGATATAAAGAACATAGTATGCTGTCTGCATATCCATCCCCCATACCCATGTCTTTCAATCATTCCAGAAGCATGATCTGTACATCTCAGTGTAAATATTTAGTTTAGCAACATCATATGAGCATATTATAGAGCCTTGGTGTTTTGAAAATTATTTGTTCTTTTCGGGGCTTATCCATTTTCTGTGATACGTGCATTAGCTAGCCCACTTTTTTCATTTATTGAAATGGGACTGATTTTGCACTGCTTACTTATGGCGGTTGGCAGTGGCGGGGGGATGGGGGGGATGATTTGCCGTTTACCGGACCAAGAACAATTTGTTCGCGGCCGAGACCACCTGCCGAAATATTTCGAGACCAAGACAACTGGTTGAAAGTGCATTCAGTGAGGGGGAGGGGGGGGGGGGGGGCGGAGGGAAATGTCCGTCGCCAATTTATTTCCCGGCCGAGACCGCCTGAATTTGTTCGAGACCGAGGGAATCGGTTGAAAGTCCATTCAGTGAGGGGGGGGGGGGGGGAGGGAGGTGTCCGTCGCCATATTTGTTCCCGGCCGAGACCGCCTGCCTAATTTGTTCGAGACCGAGGGAATTGGTTGAAAGTCCTCTCAGTTGGGGAGGGGGGGGGGGGGGGGGGGAGGAGGGAGGGTCAATTTTGTTATCTTCTTGGGGGGGGGGGTAGTTGTCTTGGGGCAATTGTCCTGGGAGTATTGTATTGGGGGGGGGGGGGGGTAGTTGTTCTTGGGTTAATTGTTTTGGGGGAAGTAGTCCGGGGGGTAGTTGACTTTTGGGGGGAATTTTCTAGGGGTAGAGTAATTGTCCGGGGGGGGGTAATTGTCCATGGGGTAGTAGTCCTAGACTCTAATATGACAGTATCACACATTTACTCTATTCGATATGCCACATTCTATAGACACTCGTCACACTGCTCCTTAATTTGTTTCGCAGCCAAGATCGTTCATTGAAGAGACTATCCCTCTTTTACAAAACGTCTGAACAGTTTCCACTTGACGGATGGGGATGATTGTAACACACACACAAAAATCAGATCGAACAGCCCTGTAATTTTGATTCTACGGATAAAAAAACGAATGCGTCCTTCCATCAAACTATATATCGGTCAATAAAAGAGTTTACGTACCCTAGCGTACTCGTACGTACTTAACCATGCACAAAACCAGCATCAATACTCTTGGTCCAGGTATGTTTCAGCCAAAAAATAGACATATGTCCTTCACAGAACTGTCATGTTTAAAAAAAACAAGCGCACAATGACCGTAAACTCCGTGCAGAGTTTGTACATATACCGTAGTATGACATTCTTTAGCGCAGTCTAGCGTAGTCTTGCGTAGTTGCTACCGTAGTCTACCGTACTCAAGCGTAGTCAAACGTACCACTCCGTACCTGTCCGTGACGAGCTGCACCCATATTAGCGTAGTCTAGCGCAATTTATCGTACTTGAATGTACTTATCCATACCCTTCTATGGCTCATCAACGTACCTTAACGTAGTTCAACGTAGTTTAACGTAGTTTAACCTAGTTCAACGTATTTTAACCTAGTTCAACGTCGTCTAACCAAGTTCAACGTAGTTACACCACGTCTGACCCATGGTAAGCTACCCTACGGATCACTACGTCCACTAACGTAAATGTGATCGGCCCTTGAATCATTACAAAGAATCAAATTACATACCAAACTCTTACTAGATATGCTTTTTGGTATATCGCAAAAAGGACCGTGGCGTTGCCAGTCTCAAGCTATGAGCGTAATGCGGGTTGGGAGGGTGGAGGTGGAGATTGGAGCATGCTAACCGGGAAGTGGGGGACATTACTCATTCAATGAAGAATGGACTCAAAGCGAGTTGAAATTTGTTTTACAACTTATTTAGTTTCGGTTGATACACACAGGTCCAGGGCATAGCCAGTAGTTATCCAGAATGGGGGATGGGGCAAACACATTTTTAGGCCTTTACCAAAACAAACAAAAGTGAAATCATGATTTCCCTCGGGAAAGATAATAAATGCCTTTTTTTATCCCTTAGCTACGCCATCTTGGAAAATTGCCGCCTTGTTCGATTTTCGCCACTATAGATCCATATGAAGACAAATAGTTTTTATCTCATCAAGAAACATATAAATCAATACAAAGATTATCAGCATCGGCCAACTCATTTTTTTTTTTTTATTTGAAAAATGCTTTTTTGCAACCGTTCTGAAAAATGGCCGCTATGTTGGATTTTCGCCATTAAATATGTATGTATGTAAAATAATCGTGTTCAATTTATCGGACATCAAGATAATACAAATCGGCAAACTCAGTCAACTTTTATATAAAAAAAATTAGCCTTTGGTGGCCATCTTGAAAGATGGCGACCATCTTGGATTTTCGCCATTATATCGGTCCTTATGTATCATCGTAATTTTTAGCATATCAAGAAACAAATACATCGACACCAAGATGATTAAAACTGGCCAACTCAGTCAATTTGTATATCAACACGTAGCTTTTTGGGGCCATCTTGGAAAAATGGCGGCCATCTTGGATATTTGCCATCTTATGGGTCCGGTTGTATCACAACCGTTTCAAGCATATCGAGAAACATATAAAACGACATCTAGTTTATTAAAATCGGCCAACATGGTGATTTTTATATCAAAAAGTAGCTTCTAAGGGGCCATCTTGGAAAATGGCCGCCATGTTGGAATTTTGCTTGTCTAGTCTAAGTATCTGTTTTTCCTAAACAAATGTTCCTTAGGCAGCCTTTATAATATCAAGTTTCTTGATTGTATTCAACTTTGAAAGATTATTACACGTATGTGCTCTACTACTACCAAAATCATATCCTTCGCTTTTTGGTGACTCTAATCATCTTTTCCTATTTTCCAGTTGTTACCCAAGTCTATGTCGTGTAAGATAGTACCGGCATTATAAATTGATTGAAGATCTGTCTTATGAGGGAGATTGGAATATTCTGATCTCTGAATATGATGCTGATGTGCCCAAGCTAGCTGTATTCTTCATCGCATATCTCCTGCCGTTTAATTGTTTAGGGTGATGTTTTTACCAATGTACATGAATCATATCCACCTTCATGGGCGGCGCTCCTGGGGGTGGTCGATGGCAGAATGACTTTTCTTTTTAATAAGTAATATATCTTTCAACTTTGTCAACAATCTGTAAACGCAGGGCAAATCTGTAAATTCAATTTTTATTCGGAAATTGGAGATGTACTGCAGTAGAGGTCATGTATAGACCGGACGAGGAAAGACACGTCGTGCGTCTAATATGAAAAATCTGTGTTCAAACTAATTATTTTCATTATTTCTTTCCCAATGTCAGAGCACCCACAACAATTAAACGGATATTTCCGAAATGCCAAGTTTTTCTTATGTCTTGGCCGATTGTGCAAGAAAAGTGCTTTTGCCAAAATAAGTCCTTTTACATAACGCCAGAGAAGCTGCAGCCCCAGTCCCCGCCTCCTACGCCTATGTGAACATTTATCAAGGCTTGCAACATATCTTAATCACTATTGTCAAGGTGATAATCATCCATTATATACCAGCATTCTCACAACCATCATTTTCACCTGATATCAACCATCTGTACCATCACCATCGATATCACCCTGCAACAAGGTCAACATTCAAAATGACCATTATCAGCAACGGCAGTACCACCACAATCATTATCATCACCACAAACACCATCATGTTCATAAAATATTAATTACTAGCATCACAATGATTACCACTTAACTTAACCGTGTATGATTACCATCATCGTCAATACCAAAACAAAAAAAAATATTGCATCTTCATCATCATCATCATCATCATCATCATCATCGTCATCATCATAAACATCAATGTTATCATCTTCATCATCATCATCATCATCATCATCATCATCATCATCATCATCATCATCAACATCACCAACATCAATGTCATCATCATCATCATCATCATCATCATAAGCAGCATCATCATTACCATCTTCATCATCAACATAGTCATCATCATCATTCGCTGCCTAAGTTGATAATATTAAATCAAATGTATGCATCTATACCTTTTCTAACACATCATTGACCTCGTCCAGTCTTTTTTTGGCATCGGGGTCGTTCGGCTCGATTTCGAGGAGCTCGGTAAGGTCTTTTTTACTGTCCATATACTGTCGGCTACCGATCATCTGTATAATAACAACACAAAAAATGACTGAATTAAAGGGATAGTTGAGTTTTGGTAGATAACAGTTTTGGTTAACCTAAATGTTAGTAACCAGAACCTGCAACGTTGCAATATAAACTAGTAATTTAACTATTTCATGAATACAAATGACTAAGGAAAATGCTTGTCATCATTAATTGAGGCCAGCCAAAATTCAAAAGGACGCGTTCTAAGAACTCATCGATTTCAACCATTTTAAATTAAATATTGTGCATGTGATGTTTTGTTGAAAGAGTAATTAGATGGAGAAATATTCAACAACTAATTTAACACCTGTTTTGGACATTTTGTAAAAGAGGAAGCATTTTAAAATTAATTTTATTCTTCTATCAATGCATTGTTTTGCTCATAACTTGGACATTTTGTCATTGACTTATCTTTTTTAAAATATTTTACACATCATTTGGCAAGAAATTAGATCCGTGAAATTCGAGCAAAATCGGTCCAGAAATAGGAGAACTGCGGCTCTGTGAACAAAATTATTGATTTATTTGGGGACATATGAGCCACGCACCCTGGAAGATATAACTCCCTATCGATGTCATGTACGCACACTCTTAATTAAAGGGATAGTTGAGTTCTGGTAAAGAGAATACAGTTTTGGTCAAACTGAGTTTTAGTAGCCAAAACCTGCACCATTACATTACAAACTAATGACTCTATCATGCTTGAAAGGAATTCAAAATTAAAAACGACTAAGTAAAAAGCCTTTTATCATTCAAACAGAGCCGTTCAAACTCAAGATGGCGCTTTCTAAAAACTCATTGGTTTAAACCATTTTAAATAAAATATTGTGCATGTGAAGGTTCGTAAAAATTGTGATTAGATAGAGAGACAATCAACAAATATTACAAAACTTCTTTTGAATTTTTTTGAAAAGAGGAAGCATTTAAAAAAAAATTGTAACGGTTGGTTCAAAATTATCTAATACTTGTGGGGCCCCACATTTATTACAAATAGTTAAGTTTATGGATATTTTAGCCGTTTCTGAACCGATTTTGATCAAATAAAGTTTATTCTGTCATTAAAATATTATGCTCTTTCAGATTTTACACTCAGTTTTTCATTATCTCACAAAAAATTATTATGTGTAGCGCCCTCTCTACCAAAACTCAACTATCCCATTAATTGTTTGTTTTAATAAACGTGCCCCCTCCGTTTGAGTTATGCGAAATGATTTGTAGAATGCAAATCCTACACAACATACTTAGGTTAACAAGAATAAATTATTGAGGGAGATGTGTGTTCAAAATCATGTATCAGTTTATAGTGGAATTGTTCCAATTGAGCGCACACATATGAATATACTTATATTTTTGAAGAGCCAGTGTTTGTACTTTATATCTCACATCTTTACAGACAATGTATCTGTTTAAATCTGTTATAGTAAAACAAGAGCCTGCCGGGTGGCATTGTTTTAATAGAGAGTTAAGGTTATTTCAGCATCGGTTACAGCTTTCGCTGCAGAACACTTTGAAGCCTGTAATTGCCCAATGCAAAAACCACATGTTTCATGAATCTGAGAAAAATACATTGGAATTGGTACTCGGTCTTGTTTGCGAGATTGTTTCTTATACATCCTTGGTGAAAATTATGGTTGTACGTACTATGTTTGCTTGTGCTTTGCAATATAAAGCTTTCACCATCTCAGGGTCTCTCTTTAGGGCTTCATTGCAGTCGCAGATGGCATCCCCAGGCTGCGCGATTAAGCAGTGACATGATAATGGGTGAAACAAAACAAAAGAATATCATGGAGTTAATCTATAATCATGAACTAGTAGGAATGAATTGGTTCATACATTGCAGGACATTATCGTTTTCAGAGCTAGAGTCTTTTGTGTCTTATATTACTATGAAAGTTCATCTGTATTGGTAGTTGACATGATCATAGGCGTACCCAGGGGGGGGGGGGGGGGGGGGTAGGGGGGTTGAACCCCCCCCCCCCCCTTTGGCCCCAAAATGGCTGTTTTGGGGGGTTTGAACCCCCCCTTTTCAAATTTTAGCCGGTCTCGAGACCACTTACAAGTGGTCTCAAGACCACTTACAAGCGGTCTCGACCCTCATTAACCTGGTCTCGGCCTCGAAAATTTGCGAAGAAACCCGGTCTCGGGCTCAAAAATGTTGACATTTCTTGGTCTCGGCTTCAAAAGTTTTCCACGAGATAATATTGAAACAAATGGCAATTTTCGATGTTAAATTGCTAAAATTTTCAAGCTCGCTGCGCTCGCATTCGTATATATATAATATTCTACAACCTCAGGTGTTTATATATTACCCTTCAAAACGCAATATCATAACACGAATATACCCTTACAATAATATTCAAACAAATGGCAATTTCAGATGTTAAATTGCTAAAATTTTCCAGCTCGCTTCGCTCGCATTCCGTATATATAATATTCTACAACCTCGGGTGTTTATATATTACCCTTCAAAACGCAATAACATAACACGAATATACCCATACAATAATATTAAAACAAATGGCAATTTCAGATGTTAAATTGCTAAAATTTTCAAGCTCGCTTCGCTCGCATTCCGTATATATAATATTCTACAACCTCGGGTGTTTATGTATTACCCTTCAAAACGCAATAACATAACACGAATATACCCATACAATAATATTAAAACAATTGGCAATTTCCGATGTTAAATTGCTAACATTTTCAAGCTCGCTTCGCTCGCCTTAATTACGCCATATCATAAGTCATAAACGAATATACCCATACAATAATATTGAAACAAATGGCAATTTTCCGATGTTAAATTGCTACAATTTTCAAGCTCGGTGCGCTCGCATTCGTATATATATAATATTCTACAACCTCGGGTGTTTATATATTACCCTTCAAAACGCAATATCATAACAGGAATATACCCATACAATAATATTAAAACAATTGGCAATTTCCGATGTTAATTTGATACAATTTTCAAGCTCGCTTCGCTCGCCTTAATTACGCCATATCATAAGTCATAAACGAATATACCCATACAATAATATTGAAACAAATGGCAATTTTCCGATGTTAAATTGCTACAATTTTCAAGCTCGGTGCGCTCGCATTCGTATATATATAATATTCTACAACCTCGGGTGTTTATATATTACCCTTCAAAACGCAATATCATAACAGGAATATACCCATACAATTATATTGAAACAAATGGCAATTTCAGATGTTAAATTGCTAGAATTTCCAAACTCGCTCCGCTCGCTTCCCCCTCCCCCCACTAAGAGGGGTTCTCAACCAATGGTCTTGGTCTCGGCCTCGAAAAATGTTGACGGACCGTGGTCTCGGTCTTGAAAATTTTGAAGGTACTTGGTCTCGGCTTCGCTCGCATTCCGTATATATAATATTCTACAACCTCGGGTGTTTATATATTACCCTTCAAAACGCAATAACATAACACGAATATACCCATACAATAATATTAAAACAAATGGCAATTTCAGATGTTAAATTGCTAAAATTTTCAAGCTCGCTTCGCTCGCATTCCGTATATATAATATTCTACAACCTCGGGTGTTTATGTATTACCCTTCAAAACGCAATAACATAACACGAATATACCCATACAATAATATTAAAACAATTGGCAATTTCCGATGTTAAATTGCTAAAATTTTCAAGCTCGCTTCGCTCGCCTTAATTACGCCATATCATAAGTCATAAACGAATATACCCATACAATAATATTGAAACAAATGGCAATTTTCCGATGTTAAATTGCTACAATTTTCAAGCTCGGTGCGCTCGCATTCGTATATATATAATATTCTACAACCTCGGGTGTTTATATATTACCCTTCAAAACGCAATATCATAACAGGAATATACCCGTACAATAATATTAAAACAATTGGCAATTTCCGATGTTAATTTGATACAATTTTCAAACTCGCTTCGCTCGCCTTAATTACGCCATATCATAAGTCATAAACGAATATACCCATACAATAATATTGAAACAAATTACAATTTTCCGATGTTAAATTGCCAAAATTTTCAAGCTCGCTTCGCTCGCATACAACCTCGGGTATTTATATATTACCCTTCAAAACGCAATTATATAACACGAACATACCCATACAATTATATTGAAACAAATGGCAATTTCAGATGTTAAATTGCTAGAATTTCCAAACTCGCTCCGTTCGCTTCCCCCTCCCCCCACTAAGAGGGGTTCTCAACCAATGGTCTTGGTCTCGGCCTCGAAAAATGTTGACGGACCGTGGTCTCGGTCTTGAAAATGTTGAAGGTACTTGGTCTCGGCTTCGCTCGCATTCCGTATATATAATATTCTACAACCTCGGGTGTTTATATATTACCCTTCAAAACGCAATAACATAACACGAATATACCCATACAATAATATTAAAACAAATGGCAATTTCAGATGTTAAATTGCTAAAATTTTCAAGCTCGCTTCGCTCGCATTCCGTATATATAATATTCTACAACCTCGGGTGTTTATGTATTACCCTTCAAAACGCAATAACATAACACGAATATACCCATACAATAATATTAAAACAATTGGCAATTTCCGATGTTAAATTGCTAAAATTTTCAAGCTCGCTTCGCTCGCCTTAATTACGCCATATCATAAGTCATAAACGAATATACCCATACAATAATATTGAAACAAATTACAATTTTCCGATGTTAAATTGCCAAAATTTTCAAGCTCGCTTCGCTCGCATACAACCTCGGGTATTTATATATTACCCTTCAAAACGCAATTATATAACACGAACATACCCATACAATTATATTGAAACAAATGGCAATTTCAGATGTTAAATTGCTAGAATTTCCAAACTCGCTCCGCTCGCTTCCCCCTCCCCCCACTAAGAGGGGTTCTCAACCAATGGTCTTGGTCTCGGCCTCGAAAAATGTTGACGGACCGTGGTCTCGGTCTTGAAAATTGTGAAGGTACTTGGTCTCGGCTTCGAAAATTTTACAAAATAACCCCCCCCCCCCTTGAAAAAATCCTGGGTACGCCACTGCACTGGACATGAGGTAAATATTTGTATTGTGATCAAAAGTTTGAAAAAGATATCATCTTTTTTGTCTTGTTTTACAATTTTGTGTTTTATTGTTAATACATTTAGATTTATTCAATTTGATTATAAGGATGCTATCTAAAAGTTGCATCACCAATGCTAGGGGAATTAGGTAATGTGCCATGTGTCTGCTGAATCAGGCAGCACTACAATAGATCCTCAAGGCCTATTCACACAGTCAAACTAAACCCAGACTGACACAAAAATAACAAAATTGTGTATTTCAGAGCGATGTCGGCCAATTGTAATTGCTCGGAATTGTGTCAGTCTGAATATCGCGGTTTCCATTCGGCATTGATTCACAAAATCATATTCAAACTGGGGATCAAATCGAAGTCGGCGGGTAATACTGTCTATATTTTGCTGTCGGTTATAATTTGGTCTGTTTTGGGGGTGATGTCGGGCTCGGGAAACAGCATAAATGTTCGGTCCTGTGTTAGTATGTAATTCCGCGCAGGAATTTAGTGGATATTTAGCGATGAGACAAACAACCAGATTAAGTATCGGCTTGATACGGATTTCTTTTGGGATCTTACATTTGAAAAAATTGAAAAGCTACAAAGTTGGATTCCGAATCCAAACCGCATCGAGCCCGACGGCCCCATGACAATAAACTGAACTATAACCGACAGAACATTGATACCGAAACGAATCGTTTTTGGTTTGGTCTGGCTGTTTGTCTTATAGGCACATGTAGAGCGAATTCGGGCGCAGAATACTGTATACAGACTGACACAAGACAAACAAATGTTGTTCCCCCAAACGTCCAACTAGCCGCCACAAAATTGACGTCACCATGGTTACCCCGAACGACCAATTACTTATGTATTAGGCTGGGACCGAATGCATTTAATCCTTACCAAGCTGGAGCCGATTCTAACTGCGACGTTTTGTGGTTTACTTCTGCAACGCGCACATGTATTGCCGCACGGCTTCATGAGTTTTTTTTGTATTTTATTGTTAGTGAAAAATCGGCCGGAAATTCGCTCATTGGTGTGACTTGTGTACAAATCCTATCAAAATGTATTGTTTTGCCTAGAATATACACAACCTTCATTCTTATCACTGCAATCATTTCATTTGGGGTTAAAAACGATTGGATAATGGTCAATGGTATATTTTATTTAAAAAACTATAAATAACTTCAGTCGAAAAAAGAAATACATTATAAATTCCAAACAAAAAGAAATTCAATAATTATGAACATTTTGGCTGTCGCAATGTTGAAATCCTGTTAATGAAGGCATACAGAAAATGTATGTACATGCACACATACTCTGACCAATATTTAGTGATTTACAGAAAAAAATGGGATCTCTGCATAAATGTGCATAATAATTGATATTAGTTAGCAATTGATTATTTTCAATCACGGAAACGGTCTGATCTTAAGAATTGTTTAAATTAAACGAAAAACACTTAGTCCGCATATTGTTTAAATACATTTTTTAATGCAAAGTATGTACCTGATTAAGTTTGATATAGCATCGTGCTCTGTTGCTGTAGCTAACTGTCTGACTGGCATCCACTTCGATACATGACGTATAACATGCAGCGGCATCCTGGTACTTTCCCTGTACATTAACGAGTCAATACAAATTACGTTTGTGAGATTCCTGTACTATCTTTGGAAATGTTATCGATAAGGTTATAGTGATCCATTAACTGTATAAAATTCAATCAAAATTACTTGGAGCTTTCACCTTTCTCCTGTACCTTGTTGTTTGGCATATGGTACCAGCATAATTAAATGGGTTTCGATTAGTTCAAATGTCTTCCAATTGCATGTAACTATTCAGATATTGAGACTTTTAAAGGGTCCGTAGATGCTTTCGACCGTCGTCAAGTGTATCTGTATTCGGTTTCTGAATCCTCCGTAGTATACACATTCGTATTCTATGAGCGAACGACCAGAATTAAATCAGTCATCGATTTAATATTTTGTCAAAATGTACAAATCATTTATTTTCTTTGAAATTATGTCATTTATTATAATTTTGATATATGTTTGAAGTATCAGAATCACTTTTGAGAAAGGTTTTAAGTTAATATATCATTTAAAATGGACATTGTAAGACTGTTTAAATCTACAAACATTTATCAGAGATATAATGGTTCTATCATACAGCTCTATCTCCGTGTTATCAACATACATTTTTGAACTGTTCAAATTTCCACTAGCCACTGGACAATTATTAACGTGCTGTGCCTCCTTACCAAAGTGTAGACATTTTGCCAGTAAAAAAAGATGGCCAGGAAACTCAATGTGGCATGTGTTAACACACTCCAGAGGACAAGTCTAGGCGTAGGACTGTGTTCCAAATGTCTGGTCTTAAGAGATTGCTACGTTATTCCACTTAAGTGATTCCTTGCTTAAATCTGTTGTTTAATTCATTGCAGCCTTATACCCCACAACTATTTTGGGGTTGTCTTTAAGCGGTACTAAGATTTCTTGTTTTGTTCTTGTCGGCTTTAGATGCACCCTTGTGCCAGATTAAATGCAAATGCCAATAGTGGGAAACGCTCCACACATAAACATGAAATGAAGGCTCCCATTACCAATCATTTGAAAAATATTATGTTTTTACCAATACGGGATGATACAAATTTGGCCTGGAAACCGCCTACAAATTGATATATTTGGTAAATTACAATACTCATTTAAGGTAAATCGATATCGACGACGGTTGTATGTTGGGGGACCTTCGTGCTAATCATATTGCAACTACGAGCGTATCGCACGAACGGGCGTACAAATATGACCTGCGTAGACGGGCAGAATTCTGCATTGAACAATTAGTTTGGCCAATACAGTTATTTCCAATAGTTTCCTGAAACGAGCATATTTTATTTTGACTTTAAATTGAAATTGTGTTGATTGCATACTGATATCTGGTCGGGCGATATGTCCGTTTGACCTATGCATGCTCCTCTCAGTGTGTTGATCTTTATTTGGCTCTTTAAACACAAACAAAAAGCAACACACGGAGAGATATATGTTATATTCGTGACAGTCAGGGGATTTGTGATTCGAATAATGGAACAAAGTACAGTCACTCCTAATGTGTGTTCAAATAGGTGGTTGGAGGTGAAATTTGATATTGTGCAGTGTGATCTGCTTTCCGATAGATCACAGACGGGCGGGTCCCATTTTATTATGTCTCCTATTGTTTAAAACACATGTCACCATGTAGCAAACTCTCAAATAAGTGTTTAAAGAAGCCACCAAGAGTGGACACCAAACATGGACCCTTGGAATACGGCATAGAGCTTCGATCATATTATATGACTATACGCACATTACCTATTTTAGTAACCATATACGCAATTATCGGTATAGGACCTCTATGTCTAAATTATATTGTACATCTCCTGGAACAATTTCTACACTGCACATTCCGGTACTTTAAATCACAATTTTAGGGAGCAGATTCATTTAGCAGGAGTGAACTGATCGCTTAAACTCTATTAAAGGTATGGTGTCAAGAAAATCAGCTGAAAATGGCATTTTAGCCCTTTCAGAAAGCCACTTTCATGTAGATTTCGAATAAAACAACTGATTTGCACTTGGAAAATTATTTATAAATGATATGAGGACCTGACAATTTACTTTGAAAGTGCCCCCCAACAAAATTGAGTTCGGGCGAAGAAAAATGACGTCATAGTTGTGACGTCATCTGCAGGCAATCACAGGATCCCCGATACTCGAATTGTCATAGACGTACACGCTGAACGCATCTAATCACGTTGACAGAGAGATATTATTTCGATTTTTTTCAATATCTACATACATTTGTTTCAGTTTATAATTATGGAGGATCCACACTCAGATTCAACTGATTATAACAGTAAGCGTGAATCAGACGAAGGATCTGGATCAGAGTCAGAATCGAGTTTTGAATTGACAGATCCTGAAGATAAAATTCCAAATGTGCGACGGCAGCCAAATTGGAGTGGCGGTGATAGAGGTGCAACAGTACGGATTTGAGCCTGTGGCTGAGCAAATTCATGACAATTTCCCCATATTTGCATACACTATTTTCATAATTCTTATTTCATTATTTGTCTCCACAAATACAACAAATATAATTGCTAAATAAACGCGCATACTAACTCTTAAATCGCTTCGAGGAAGTCTCCGATATGATAATAGCAACCGTATACCCAGCACGGTCTTCCGGCCATCAGCACGCAAGAGCGCTGCGGCTAGCGCGGGCCTAGCCTAGCCCTATCATAATAAACCCTAGTAGCCCACGTCTCAAAACACGGTGTACAAAAATGTGGTGTTTCGCACTCAAATTCATCTTTTTATGCGGCAATAAAATAACAAGCATCGATGATTTGATGGATCTATTTAATAATATTTACGGAAATATATTTACAAAACATTCAGAATTACCTCAGTTTTGAGCAAAATATTAGTTTTCCCGAAGTAAACAAATCCAAAACTCGTCGTTGGCGAGCGTGACGGAAGTTTTCAATAAGCGGTTGAGCATAGTGAATCAATTTCTGGGCATCGATATCAAAGTCACGTAGTTTACGCCGTTTGAAAATTAACAACAAAACTACAAAAGAGCGCTAAGTTCAGTTCACCTGGCTTGGTACGAACCGTCACCTTCACGTCACGTTCACGTCACGTTCACGGTTCTGTACCTTTTGTGAAACAGGTCACCCAAATCTACAAACAGTCACGGTAAAGTGACCCAACAATTTGTAGTTTTCCATGCCGGTAAAACTCGAATCGTCACGTCTACCAAAGCGTGACGTGAGTGTTTAATCATTATTTGTAAACGTGAAAGCGCTTGTTACTAAGACTAATAATGACGTCATCCAGAATATTCTCGACGACACCACTTTTCCTTTTTGTGCGAGTGAATTCCTATGGGGATTGCGTGTTTAAGGATTTGTCGCAGCGCACACAAAATTGTTTGTAAGTCGCGACGATATCGACGAGATTCGAGAGCGAGGCCGAGGCACAGTTTGACGACGCGGCGATCGAGTAAATTGCAGGCTAGGCGCCGGATATTTTCGATGATACAAAGTGAGAATGTGAGTATAGTTTGGTATATCATTATTCTTTTCTAGCTGTTACGAGGACATGCCATATGCCCAAGCCCAAGGCTCGACACGGCTATGGCTGCATGAGCCATGTGCAAAGATTGCCACTGCATAGCCGGCCTACCTAGGGCCTAGGCGCAGGCCATCATAGCATGCAAGCTAGCACTGCCACTGCACTTTGGAATTCACTGGCTGCCGTCAATAATGATAAGGCAGATATCTAGTGCATAAAATAGCCTTGATTACGAAGTCCTGCCAGGCTTTGGGCCATAGCCGTGTCGAGCCGTGGGCTTGGGCATATGGCATGTCCTCGTAACAGCTGGAAAAGTATAATGATATACCAAACTATACTCGCATTCTCACTTTGTATCATCGAAAATATCCGGCGCCTAGCCTGCAATTTACTCGATCGCCGCGTCGTCAAACTGTGCCTCGGCCTCGCTCTCGAATCTCGTCGATATCGTCGCGACGCATCAGATCACATATATGCATGCACGCAATGAAACGTACCTGTGCAAGGCGCGGCGATTGCGACTACACCCCCCCCCCCCCCCCCACCCCCCAACCCGCCCCCATGGGTACGCCTATGAATGGTACATTTTCATTCATTCATTCATTTCACATAATCTATACGACATCTTCGGCCCGAACCGTTGTTGTGTTGTTGTTATTTAATTTTGTATGGCGATTAGTCAATGGTGACTATTGTCGCCAACTACCATACATTTTTTTTAATTTAAAATTAAATTTCTATGTATTTATATCATCAATATTTATATATACAAGTATGCATTTATTTTGTCTATTTTCTCTTTTTTTTTCACACATAATATAAATAATAGGTTTTTTTTTGACAAATCTTCAAGGCATAAAAGAATTATCGAGGCATGGCCAGGAGCTACATCTAGATATCCTAAATATATCTCCATGGCTTGAGAATACATACAATTGGGCGATCGCACCACTGTCCAAATGTAATTAGCAACACTGATCCCTCCCCTGTCACATGATGCCGTCTTACCAGCCCTCAAAGTACGTTTCTTAGGCTTTCGGGGTACGCACCCCTCTGTTCACTCGCATAATACTGTCGAGGATCAGAGAAGGCGACATACACCTAGGTCACTCTGGCATAGAGAGGGGGCGTTAGCCTTACACAAGGAAACAAAAACAAAATGTAGCGCGATCGCACACTTATATGCTCTCGGCCTCATCCAAGGCAGGTTTGTATCAAGCAAAGCATTGTGGGCTCACACTAAATAACGTGCAGTGCAGTGGGTGCAAACATAATAATAATAATAATAATAGTAAATTGGTATGACAAAAAACGAACCAAAGACAAACAGACCATTACAGTGTATATTATAATATTTTACAGAAACATAAAACTAATATTATGCTTACACGAAAGTTTGCTGTATAGCGAATCGTTTTGTCCTTTGTACAAAACGGACAATAGCCGCTTGAACATGTATATCTGTGGATTTTAGAATCATTTTCATATCATTTTCAAAAATATTAATTTCAACGAACACATTTCCCTGTGGGGTGAATCCCAAGTTTATATAAATCAAAATGAAGGCCTAAAATTCCCAAACGTAGTCTTCTGAAAATCTTTTCAGATTGTCTATTTAAATTACACAAAACCTGTTGTTTAACAAATGGCTGTATTTCTTTTTTAAAATAATTAGAATCTTCCCATCGACGTTGCCATGTATTTACGGCTCGTTCATTTAAAATTGTCTTTAATTCTGAAAGAGCAAGACCATTACATATTTCAATTTCTTTATATAATGCTTGTTTTGCATAGTAATCCACCATTTCATTTCCATTTACTCCGCAGTGACTCGGTATCCATTCAAAAAAGATATCTTTACCTGTCTTATCTAAATTTGTAAGAATACTCACAATCTCTAATACAAATGATTCTGAAATTTTATTATTTTGTAACGCCATGAGTGAGCTCAAAGAATCTGAAAAGATTACCACTCCAACATACACTTCAACAGACTGTAACCAATCCAGAGCTAAAGCGATTGCTGCCAATTCTGCTCTATATGATGATGTAAAATCTGTAAGTCTTTTCGACTGTGAGTATGAAAAGGCCGGTACATAAAAAGCCGCTGAGCATCTCCCTGAACCGGGTGCCTTTGAACCATCCGTGAATATGTGCAATTGTGCTGACCATTTCTTTTGAATTAATTCAATACTTTTTTGTTGAAGGTAGGCTGGGTTGTTATCCTTTGTGAATTCTTGACTCAATTCAATAGATATGTGTGCTGGGCTAAGAAGCCACGGAGGTAGTGGAGATGACAAAAAAAGGTTCAACAGAGACACTATCGATATTACTTATTCTGCATGCAAAAGGTCTGTTTCCTGCTTTACATTTCATGATTAATTTCACTTGCCAATCTGGCCGAAAAACTTTTAACAATGGGTGATCTAAGTGTCTCTGCAAACTAAATTTATATTTTTCTGTCATAAAATTTCTTCTAATGTCCAGAGGCATTTCTCCCATTTCAACTTGCAAAGATGCTAATGGCGTTGAAGGGAGTGCACCGGCACATATCCGAAGTGCTTGAAATTGAATTGAGTTAAGAGGTTTTTTGACCGTGTCAGAGGCGCTATTATATGCCTCACATCCATAATCCAAAAGAGGTCGTATCATTGCTCTGTATACCATTAACAGAGATTTCGATGAGCTTCCCCATTCCGTTTTTGTTAAAGTTCTAAGTATAATTTCCTTTTACATCTTAGTACTATATTCTCAATATGTTTTTGCCAAGTAAGGTGTTTATCAAATATAATTCCTAAAAATCGTTGACTTTCTTTAAACATTAAATCTTCATCATTTATTTTCAAAATAGGATATTCTACATGTATACTTCTAGTAAACAAGACAGGAACTGTTTTGTGTACTGATAACTTAAATCTCCATTTATGGAACCAATTTTGTAATATTCCAATATAATTCTGTAGTTGTTCTGTCATATGAAATAAATTCATCCCTGAAATCCAAACAGCGCAGTCATCTGCATACAAAGATATTTGTATTCCGGGGACGACAGGGATATCTTTCATCATAATATTAAATAACAGCGGGCTTAAAGCACTTCCCTGTGGAAGCCCATTACATTGTTCATATATTTGTGACTTTGTTTGTCCCACTTTTACCTGAAAGTGAAGGGAGTGCACCGGCACATATCCGAAGTGCTTGAAATTGAATTGAGTTAAGAGGTTTTTTGACCGTGTCAGAGGCGCTATTATATGCCTCACATCCATAATCCAAAAGAGGTCGTATCATTGCTCTGTATACCATTAACAGAGATTTCGATGAGCTTCCCCATTCCGTTTTTGTTAAAGTTCTAAGTATAATTTCCTTTTACATCTTAGTACTATATTCTCAATATGTTTTTGCCAAGTAAGGTGTTTATCAAATATAATTCCTAAAAATCGTTGACTTTCTTTAAACATTAAATCTTCATCATTTATTTTCAAAATAGGATATTCTACATGTATACTTCTAGTAAACAAGACAGGAATTGCTTTGTGTACTGATAACTTAAATCTCCATTTATGGAACCAATTTTGTAATATTCCAATATAATTCTGTAGTTGTTCTGTCATATGAAATAAATTCATCCCTGAAATCCAAACAGCGCAGTCATCTGCATACAAAGATATTTGTATTCCGGGGACGACAGGGATATCTTTCATCATAATATTAAATAACAGCGGGCTTAAAGCACTTCCCTGTGGAAGCCCATTACATTGTTCATATATTTGTGACTTTGTTTGTCCCACTTTTACCTGAAAGGTGCGATTTTCAAGATAATGTTCTAAAAAAGTATACATTTTTCCTCTTATTCCAATTTGTGCTAATTTAAACATCAATCCTTCAATCCATAATTTATCTTACGCCTTTTCTATATCTAGAAACAAGGCTAAAGTATGAAGTCCTGTATTTAAATTTGTTTGTATAGAATTTTCTAATTCAACTATATTGTCCACTATATTGCGTCCTTTTCGAAAACCACTCATAAAAGGAGGCAAAATATTGTGTTTTTCAACAAACCAATATAGTCTTTCCTTTATCATTTTTTCCAATATCTTACTCATGCACGACATTAAAGCTATTGGTCGATAGGAAGACAATTCTTGTGATTGTTTACCTTGTTTCCGTATAGGAACAATTATAGAGTGCTTCAATTGTTTAGGAATAACTTCAGAATTCCAACAAATATTCAAAACCTTCAAAAACAATAACTTACTTGTGGCAGACAAATTTTTATAGACTACATATGGAATTTTGTCCTGACCAGGGGCCGATTGCTTACAATTGTCTAAAGCTTTACTTAACTCTTGAATAGTAAAGTCTGTATCCAAAACATTAGTCAAACCGTCATTTTGTAATGTGGGCAATATTTGTTTATTCAAAATATTTTGACTAGATGTCTGGAAATATTTCCCTAAAGCATCGGCCTTTTCCTGGTCAGTTACAAATTGTTTATCTTCTTGAACAAGTATTGGCAAATTTTTAGGGGAGGTAACTTTAACACCATTCAATTTTTTTATGCAAGTCCAAATCTTAGATTCTGACATAAAACGATCCATCTTTTGACAAAAACCCTTCCAATATTTTCGTTCCGCATTTCGTAACATTTTCTGGGCTTGTCCTTTCTTTTTTAAATAATCATCCAAACTTTCAACAGAAATACAACGATTTCTTTCTTTAATAGCTTGTGTGCAGTCTAAAGTCCACCAAAAGACCGATTCATGTTTTTTCTTTGTTTTATTTACAGGCAAAGTCTCTTTTATTGCCTTTTTAAAATATTTCATAAACATTTCATATGTCTTTTGAACGTCATTTTGTACAATTAATTCTGCACATAATATTTCCTCACATTTGCCTGCAAAAGTTGCCCAATTCATATTTTTAAAGGACCAATGATCTTCATCATCTTGTCCTTTAAGACCAGAAACTGGGGGGTTGTCCAAATCAGGCCTCTCGGGTTGATCTGATTGCACATGAATTATAATACAAAAATGGTCACTTCCAAAAGTGTTAGGAGTAACCTCCCATAAACATCTACTTCCCAAGTTTGGGGAGACAAAACTTAAATCCAAACTTGAAAGTTTTCCTGAATGTGGGTCTATTCTAGTTCCCATTCCATCATTAAGAAGAATTAAATCATGGTCCATTACAAACTGATCTACTCTTTTTCCATTACAATCATTTCTTTTACTACCCCACAAGATATTATGAGAATAAAAATCTCCTAATATCAAACATTTTTCATTTTTGTCTATATTTACAAGCAAACGTTTCAAAATATTATCATTCAATTTCTGGCATGGATTATAAAAATTCACTATAGATAATGATTCTCCCCCAACACGTAATCTTACGTGTTGAATTTCATAATCACCATCATCTATAGGTTGTTCATAATACAGAGAATTATGAATATAAATTGCACAACCACCTCGGGTTTGGTTTTCTCTATGTCTTGAGAAACAGTCATATCCCGGGAGAATCATTTCATTGTCAGGTTGAAACCAAGTTTCTTGTATACACAACACATGAAATAATTGATCAGTAATTTGTAAATATTGAGCAAGCTCTCTACCATGATTATTAAAACCTTGAGCGTTCCATTGGAGAATGGTCAACGCGTACATGAGTAGAGTAACTTGAAACAACATTGTTGTTTTAATCATATTTACAAAAATATATTTAAACATTAACTTGCAGAAGCCTTTCAGCGGCTGTTTTAACAAGAATAAAAATGTCCCTCTCCGCTCTTCCAACACAGAGACTTCTAATTAAATGAGCGATCGATCGAATGAGTAGCTCGTCGCTAACAATAGCTGGTTGGTTGTGTTACATATTCTTGGGGATGTGATTGTTTGGGCACTGTGAGAGTAATCCCTTCTTTTTGATGCGATGTGCTGGGTTGTTCTTGCGTTTTAATCAATTCTACTAATGGGGGTGTTTTGAGTACTTGTTGTGTGGTTGGTTTTGGTTGGGATTGATTGATGTTCCAGGTTTTGATTGCCTGGGCATAAGTTATCTTCTGGGTTACTTTCAGTGTTTGAATTTATTTTGCTTTTTTTGCTTCTTTGCATCCATTGTATGCAGCTGAGTGGGGTCCACCACAATTAACACATTGTAGTGAGCACTAGAATGCGTATTTAAGCCGCCGCTAGTAAAATATAGCTATGGCGGCTCGTAGTGTTCCTTTAAGTCGGCAGGCCATCACTGGCAAAATACAGTGATGGTTCAGTGCTGTACTTCGCTTATGTGTCGATACACACATATGAACTTCTGCCTTGAGGTACGATGGCTTTTTGGCTTGCCATACCTTGGCAGAATCGTGGGGCTTGTACCCCATTCGCTACCGAGGAAACAGCGGCCGGAAGGATAGCGTACGGTACAGCCCATCTCGTTGTACGCTATGGACGGTATGACGACCTCTTGCAACCATGAAACCGAACGAACCCACATCTCTGAATGAATACCGTATTGAATTCCACACCATTCGAGCCCCGCTCATGAAGAAGTTATTCTGTACGGCAAGCGCGGAGACAGGACCCGTTAGTTCCGGCTGCGACGAGCATCAGTGACAGTCCCGCTCCGAGTTGATTCGATCCTCAGAAGCTGTGTGACGGAATAGATAGTTATAAGCCTATGTTCTACCCATGAAACCCCTTCGACTATGAACATTGTTTAACCCTTTGATTGACATATATATTTACCCTTGGATTGCCTAAGCTGTTATCAAACGCCAGTGCGCGGATAATTAAGCTTCTGTATTTACCGACCGATTGACAACGACACTGAGTATACAGCTCAGTTTATACACAGATTGTGGACTAGTTTGGTGTATCAACCATCCTGATGCACCGAGACGAAAGATTAACCTCCAGACCAGGAGAATAAGGTAAGTAGATATATTTTCTATATTCAGAGTCTAATTGGATCATTGCATCTTGGCCAAGATCCACCCCAAAAGTAGCGGCCACAATTACTTCCCCACATATTTATCTTAGGTCAAATGCAACGAATTCCACATTGACGTACAGTCGGCATGATGTTTTAAAACAATCAGTAATTGTGTAGGGAACCCCATTACTGTGATTTTATTTTGTGAGTGTTGAGTTGTTATTTCGATTTGATTATTTTCGCTTATTTGCGCCCCAAAAGGTTTGGGAGACCGAAGCAAAAGTCTGCACGGTCGATCAGCTGTTCGCGAAGTAGATGTGTTTGTTTTGATTATTATATCGCACGTGTGATTGAATGACAATCGTTTGATTTTAAGTCGAGTTTTTCACTGACACTGCGTCAGTAATTTAGTTAAATTTCAGCCAATAATTATTTGTTCGTGTTTTTGATCATCGCATTCCGTTAATAAGTCTTAATTGGATTGCATCGTATTTGTTTTATTTTTGTATTTGCCGTAGTTTGGGCACAAAAGTGTTATTTATTTCGATGTTTTTCATCCGTTGCGGTGATTGTGTGAGTGCATTACCGTTTGCATAGCTTGTGTGTGAAAGTGTATGAATTTGTATTGCTTCGCGAGTGTAGCGTATGCCGGTTGCGTGAATTTTAGATTCTCGCAGTCGATTCAGACCCCGGAAGCCTGCGCCTAACGGAAAGTTACGTGCATAAGCCTATGTGAAAGTTTCACGTGGTGTTTTGTTATTGCGCCATCATTTGTAGACGTGTTTGAGCTCGTATTTTGTACGACATGATTGTGATGTCCATGTGATCACCACGAGTGCGTTGATTCCTTGTGATATAAGCTTGCATTTGTTTTAGATTGTTGAGTGTAACGGCACCTCGCTCCGTGTGCAACGCTCAGCTCAGCTGTTCAATAAAAGAAATGTAAGCCTCGCACATTTTGTGTGATAGCGCTTGCACGTGGGCGCAACGGCACTTCCTGTGCAGAGCCCAGCCATATGTAAATAAATAAAGAAGTATTTTAAAGGCGTGATATAGCTTTTGTAGTATTGCGCTCGAGTTGTAAATTAAAGAATAAATATTTATTATTGAAAGTTTGAGTTTTAAAAATAAATTTAAGATATAATTAATATTTAGAGGAGTTGATATAAATTATTAAAGGGTGCCTTTATGTTTTGGAAATAATATTAAAGGCATTGTTGGGTTATTTAAATTAAAAAGAGATTTGTTAGTTATTGGAGTTTAATTATTTATTGATTTTGAAGATAATGAAATAATTTAGGGTTTTTAAGTTTAAAGTTTAAATTGGAAATTTAATGGTTGGATTTTAAAAAGGGCCATTTAAGTTTTTGGAATTGTTAAGTGGTTTTATAAATTATAAAATTAGTAAATGGTTTTTAAAATAATAGGCTATTATATTAAATACGCCTTGAAATTGGGAGGGTGTGATTAAAAGGGATATTAACTCGCTTGCGCTGTCTTATGAATCTTGTGTGTTGTCTTATAAATTGCTTGTGATTGTGGTGTGCAGAATCACACGAAAAATAGTGATTTTCCACACAAGGTTGATTAGTGATTTATTGTAAAATAGGCCGTGCGCGGTGTGGTGAATTTGATTTAGGTGATGCTGGTGCTAACCTCTGCTTTTTTAAAGATAAGTCTACACCTTGGACACTGGATTCGCGAGATTGCCACCAGTACTTTACACCCCACCGACGCCAACCCCAGGAGCCAGTTATAATTTAGTGAGCGATTGGACTCATATATTATAGATAGTTTTGGGGTACTATTTTGTTAGTTGTATTTTTTTAAAATACATTTTGGACGTTAATAACGAGGAAGCATTTTTTATTGGATCCTTGCTTTTAATGAAAGGACATTATTGGGAATAAAAGATAGCTTGCTTGAATGACTGGTGTTTTAATTATACAATTTGTATTGGATTAGACCATTTGACAACGCAGCTGGAAAATGGAAGGCTACCGTGATTTCCAGCCAGCATGGGCAGCAGACACGCCGGCATCTTCCACGCCTGGATGCAGATGGTCCGGCTACAGTCGCACACCCCCCAGGGACGCCCCGACCTTCAGAACGGTGCCGGAGACCCCCACCGCGACCAGCACACCGCTCGCCCATATCGGAAGTGGACATAACAGGGGTACGTACAAGCCCCCTAGTCGTTACTCTCCTCCATACGATGGTTCGAGTTACCATAGGGCTAGCGCCAATCTGCATCCGTCAATGCAGCCCATGGCACACAGCGGGGCGTACAACAGAGGGCCCGGGGCATCGAACCTGCCAGGCCATATGTCTGTACCCGCGAGCACAAGTGCACGACCACCGGCGCGTGACCTCGGGTCAAAGAAGAGGAGCAGCACTGGCCGCGGTCATGGCAAATGGAGAACCGTTTCGGTGCCAGAGACTTCGAGGAAGCTTCACAGCTCGATTTCTCCGCCGCCATGCAGGCGCCCGACGAGTCGCTTGATGATTGGGCCGATCGGGTGGAGGACCTGGCGGATGACGCATTCCCAGGTGTCCCCGAGACGGTTGCTGCGCGCCATGCCGTCCTGCGCTTTTGCCAGGGATGCCTCAATAAGGAGGCGGGGCAGCACACCTTGAATGCACAGCCCCCCACCGTGGACGCAGCAATCGAAACCCATCGGTGGTACGAACATAACCAGCGTGCCATGTATGGACCGCGTCAAGTGCGACAAAGCACTGTCCATCACATGGCAGAGTCACCACTGCGACAAGACACCGTCCATCAAGTGGCAGAGTCACCGTGTGCAGAGACACAGCCTGCTCCACAATATCCACCCTCTGTAGAGAGCCGCCTTGTTCGCCTCGAGGGAACAATGAAAGACTTGGTGACGCAAGTAGCAAGGTTGGAACGCCGATTACCGGAACCGACACCGCAGTCCCAGACCAACAGTCAGGCGTCCCAGACCGACAGTGAGGCGTCCCAGACCAACAGTGAGGCGTCCCCGACCGACAGTGAGGCGTCCCAGACCAACGGTGAGGCACCCCAGACCAACAGTGAGGCGTTAAACGACAGCGGATCGGGGGAGAAGGCCACCCGCCGATCCAAGTCATTATAGGCCCCAACAATGACGTTTTATCAGATACACTGCCTGCAAAGATTGTGGCTACGGACCCCAGCCAACAGGGACCGTTTCCGCCCGTACAGCGAACTGGTGATGCGGAAGTCCCAGCAGAAGTCGAGGCCAGGGCAGAACCGACTTTGACTGGATCTGAACCAGCTGCTGGTGTAACACCAGATCTGCCCACCGGACTCGACCCGACCGAGCGGCTACACCCGCCCGCGAGTTTTTCAAGTACGGGGGAGGATAGGAGGAATCCTAATTTGGATGCGCCCTACATCCCCTTCACCTTGGAAACCGAAGTCTGGCCGATCCACGAGGAGCCAGATCCGCAGGAGAAGACAAGCTTGTCTACTCAAAAGGCAAGGGTTCCTCTCCTGGCAAATGAGGCCAGAAGGAAGCACGGCCTGATAGATCAGAAAACGACCAGGACTCTAGACCCGCGAGATCTGACCAAAATCATGAAAAAGCTCGGCAGGAAACGACTGTTCCATGCCATGTCCTGCACCCAACGAGTGCAAGGGACCGTTGGTCAGAGACAACGGCGGTACGCTAGGCGTATGTCCGCCAACAAGAAAAGAAGGGTGACGGGCACCATCGATCAAAAGAGGAATGGTCTCACGCCCAACCGCTCGGAACGTCTGCTGAATGCATTTCCGATAGTGGAGGCCCGGGAAGATCCGACACGGGATCTTCGCGGTGGTCCGGACATCACTGGCAATCCAGATTTGGATTCGGCAGTGCCGCCACGACCACCGGACAAGCATACTGGAGAGGTAAGTAAAGCTGGTCCTAAACGAAGGGACAGGAGAACGATCCCTCCTGGTCACTCGTTTGCACCAGACCTGAAGGCAGAACAGGCGGAGCTAAGGCGGAAATTCCTGGAGCGTGGGCGACCGAAAAACAAGTCGCCGCCAGGAGTAAGGCACGCTGTGACCCCAGGCGACCATTCGGTGGCACTTGGTACGCTGTACTTAGCTCGCACGCTGTAGGTGCCCGCCCATGCACTGTCCACGGGGTTATAGGATTGTATTCCACCCTGTAACCCAGGACGGCATGTGGAAAGTTTTTTCTTTTTGATTTTTTAGGAATACGCTTTTATTGGCACGGATAATCTCACGGGTTTTTTTACTTTTGTTTATTATTAATGAAATGAGCCACTGCCGCAGCGCAAATACATTGTGGGTATAGTAGTGTGCAAAGTTTGTTGACTTTTTGTTTATGTGGGATAATAAGCTTAAATTAATAAGGGGATGCCGCGATGTAAAGGGGATTTTAATTGCCTGTTGCGACAGCTTGGGTATAGGGTGAGGTATCCGTGAATTTGTTAAGAAAATTGGGTTTGTAGGGGCGTGTGCCCGGGTTTTTATTCAAAAATGGGTGCAGCATTATGGCTTTTTAAAGTAAGGGATTAATGCGCCGCGCATTTTGGTATGGGTACACATTCCTTTGTAGGGTGCGCGTGCGCCACATAGGATGCGCGTTTAATATAGGAGACGCTTCTCCCTTTTTCCCGGCGGGCGTTTACCCGAGTAGGTGAATTCACCATTTACTCAAATGATGGGTGACGACTCGGACCGCTCCCCCCGCTAAGTTAGGTCGGGCTTCCCCCCTACCTAACGGCAAGACATTCGGGCTCTATGGTTTTATATTATGAAGCTGAATTACTGTGCTCGGATGACCCTGGTAACTTTGGTCACCTCGGATGCCTGCCAGTCTTCAGACGCCCACCTAGAGTTCGGATGTCCCTGAGGATGACCCCGGGACATCCTCTAGAAAACGGGGGAGAGTGTAGTGAGCACTAGAATGCGTATTTAAGCCGCCGCTAGTAAAATATAGCTATGGCGGCTCGTAGTGTTCCTTTAAGTCGGCAGGCCATCACTGGCAAAATACAGTGATGGTTCAGTGCTGTACTTCGCTTATGTGTCGATACACACATATGAACTTCTGCCTTGAGGTACGATGGCTTTTTGGCTTGCCATACCTTGGCAGAATCGTGGGGCTTGTACCCCATTCGCTACCGAGGAAACAGCGGCCGGAAGGATAGCGTACGGTACAGCCCATCTCGTTGTACGCTATGGACGGTATGACGACCTCTTGCAACCATGAAACCGAACGAACCCACATCTCTGAATGAATACCGTATTGAATTCCACACCATTCGAGCCCCGCTCATGAAGAAGTTATTCTGTACGGCAAGCGCGGAGACAGGACCCGTTAGTTCCGGCTGCGACGAGCATCAGTGACAGTCCCGCTCCGAGTTGATTCGATCCTCAGAAGCTGTGTGACGGAATAGATAGTTATAAGCCTATGTTCTACCCATGAAACCCCTTCGACTATGAACATTGTTTAACCCTTTGATTGACATATATATTTACCCTTGGATTGCCTAAGCTGTTATCAAACGCCAGTGCGCGGATAATTAAGCTTCTGTGTTTACCGACCGATTGACAACGACACTGAGTATACAGCTCAGTTTAAACACAGATTGTGGACTAGTTTGGTGTATCAACCATCCTGATGCACCGAGACGAAAGCTTAACCTCCAGACCAGGAGAATAAGGTAAGTAGATATATTTTCTATATTCAGAGTCTAATTGGATCATTGCATCTTGGCCAAGATCCACCCCAAAAGTAGCGGCCACAATTACTTCCCCACATATTTATCTTAGGTCAAATGCAACGAATTCCACAACATTTTGGGTTTTCTTTTTTTGTACAATTATCAAAAGAATGTTCCTCTCCACATCTTACACAACGTTCTTTAGCTCTACATTGAGAGATTCCGTGGCCGAAATGTTGACATTTAAAACACCTAATAACTTGTGGTATATATGTCCTCACTTTGAAAATCAAAAAACAAAAATTTACCCTTTCTGGTAGAGTGTCTAAGTTCAATGTGATTATTACGTTCTGGGTTGGTGTCTCGACGCGGTCTTGTTTGTTGATCTTTTTCATGCGTTGGACGCCTACGACTTTCTGTGAGTTTAACTCTTCCTTCAGTTCATCGTCCGTGACCTCGATTGGGACCCCAGTAATCAGCCCCTTTATCCCGAAAGTTCGTTCCCGAATTTTTACTGGGATAGTGCCAATTTTCTGCACTTGTTTTAGGGCTTGTACTTGCTTGATATTGAAACATTTGACAAGAATCCCGTCCCTAACGATCTTAACAAAATCAATTTGGGATTGCCCTACACATTCTTTAATGGATTTAGCTATAGCTATGGGATTAACCTTTGTGAGATTTCTGCTTGGGTCTGTAGAAACGAACAATATTTTCAAGTCAGATTGAGGTGGTTGAGTTTGCTTTGGTTTTTGATTCGAAGAGTTGTCTGAGTCTGTCATGTCTGTGGAATTATAATACGTTGTCCTTGAAATATTTTCTATGTACTGACCAGTGGTCCCTTTCCTTCTACGTTTTGCGGATTTAGGCCTACGGTTTTTAGGCCGCACCACTTGAAATGGATCATTCTCATCATCTTCATCCTCATCCATACGTACACTATCATTCATAGTCACATCTTCTGGTACACTCAGTTCTGGCGCCGAGGCCGCCATGATTGGCACACCCCAAAAAGGCGCGAAAATCAATTGTCAAAATGTACGATACAATATAATACAGTGCAGTGTGTGACGCCCACAAAGCTTACCTGACCTGGATAATTCCAAATGTCCCAAAAATCGTCCGAACCGGAAACAAACTATAAACGCATACAATATATCACTTTATCCAATATAAATACAACCACTATCCATAAATGGCACTTAAAAATAATTCCAATGAACCAAATATATGAATCTAAGAAGCGTTCGCGCATCGACCCTCCTGCGTCGACCCTCCTGCGTCGACCCGCGCATCGACCCTCCTGCGTCGACCCCTAACCAGCTATTTTGCCATTAGTCTCTTCTCAATGACAATTTACGTTATTTTTTAAAACGCAAGTGGCAATTTACGTGAGCTTTCGTAGATTGCATATAGCAGGTCAACAAATTGTTGGGTCACGTTACCCTACACTTCGTAGATTTGGGTGACCTGTTTCACAAAAGGTACAGAACCTGAACGTAACGTGAACGTGACTGTTCGTAGATTTGGGTGACCTGTTTCACAAAAGGTACAGAACCTTAACGTGACGTGAACGTGACGTGAACGTGACTGTTCGTACCAAGCCAGTTCACCTGGTCCGAGCGAGTTATGCCCGGCGCACACTACACGATCCGACCCGATCCGACGAACGGTTCAGTATCTGAACAATACTATATGCATGTAATACGCGCGCATGGCTTTAGTTAAGATACTCAGTTGTTCGTCGGGTCGGACTCTGATCGTCCAGTGTGCAGTGGGCTTAAAACATAATACCGAGATTATCAAGGGGATTATCAGCATATTTTTTGTGCCGTTTTTGCATGTAATCGTTCTTGTATTTGTATCAAAAGCCATGCAAACATGTAAGTAAATTAATAAATCGTCTAGAATAGGTGCGATCGTAATAATCTTGCATTTTCGATACTTTTCAGAACTTGTAATAGGTAGTTGGCGCGGCACGGCTAGCCTGCAAGAGCATAACCTGTCTTGCCGCGCGGGCCCCCCGAAACTCCGGCAGACCCGCACACACTCGCTAGGTATTTCCCAGTCGGCCCTCGTTAATTTAACTTTTGAGTTCTAAATCCGCCTCATACGTGGATCCTTGGAGAAAACGGTGCAGGCTAATACTTTCCTGAGATGTGTTGCTGCATCCTGCTAAAATTAATTCCTGAGGCAATTCCAGTTAATCCTCAATTTTCAAGCAAATACGAGTTTGTTTTACTAGCAAGTCGAAGTGTTTGCATTGAACCACGTTGTAAACAATTCTCGCTCTTCCGTGTTATTGCCTGCAGGTGACGTCATAACTCATGAGCTCATCGCTCCGCTAAAAATTACGGAACTATTACGGAATTATGGAACGCCGACCCGAAAAAGAGCAAAAAATGTGCTTGAAATTTTACTTTTTTGCCCAACTTAAGGATTAAAAAAAAAAAAATGTGGTGTATCAATAAAGGCACATATTCAAAGCTATAAAGCTGAATCAACGCCGGGATTGCACCCGTCCTTTAATCTACACTTATCCATATCGAAGAGAAGAATCAAGGGCACGCGGGCACTTATTTATGGTAGTCTGGAAGACGTATCGGAAACGAATTCATGTATTTCTTTGTTTTATATTGCTTAAATTCGTATTGTTTATTAATTTACATACTAATGATCTTGATATTTATCTAAAATGTGAATTAAGATTAAAATTGAAATATAACATGTCTTTCATTTTAAAGAATTTAGTTGTCTTTTATATATGCAAAATTTCATGTCCGTGTGTAACGCATCACGTTGTAACAAAGTTTGACACGTTAACCAAGTATGCAATATGCTCAAATTTGGTATCAAACGATGCGCAGGATTCTAGGGTAGACCTCTATGAAGAACGGAGCTGGAATCAGCAGGGCGTTATGGTTTAATTGTGGAAGATATGTAACTTGGTATTCATAACCCCGAAGGCTGAAACAACACTATTTAGCTGCATAAGGGGTGAATATCTTAAAATCCATCCTGTGGAATTCTAGTAGCTAGTTCGCGAGGTTGTTCACATAGGTTGTAGTCCTAGGAGGTCCTAGAAGTCATTTATGGTGGCCAACCTTTTAAAACAGGAAAAAGCTGACAAACCCACTCTGTCCCCTGGGTATACTCAGGTTGGGTAAATGTACAAGGTATTGTATCAAAATAATCATGTCTAACGAAAATTGAATTCATTGTATAGATTTAGTGGTCTTTCTAGATACCTCTTTAAAAAGTTCCTTTCCTTTCTCTCTAAACTCGTGGAACTGCTCATCTTGGTTGGCAGCCTGTGTGGAATGTTTGAGAAAAAAAGTGGCGTAGCTTGTTAGACAAGAAAAGAATCAAAGTTGACATGTAAACCAGGTCAAATTGCATATAATCGATTTTGTCAGCGTTTTCAGCAATCTCTGTTAATTTGAATTGAATTGTCAATGAACCAGTGGATCAATTCTCATTTACAATGCGTGAAGTAATTATTCATGGGTGTCAACTTACTATTTGGATGGCAATTCATAATTTGACTAGTCATACGGATCACTGTCCATACGAGCCACTTTCATAATATACACAGAGGCTTAATAGTAATGATATTCATACAGGCTGAAGAGTCACTATTCAATAACGCGAGGAAGAGTCGCTAGTCATGATGGATATTTGGGTCACTACCCATAAGGATCCATTTTTGTAATACAATTAAATATGATATTACATGTATCTCAAATTGAACCTATTATTATAAAACAATATTTATCAGGCGAAACCAGGTATCTAGTCGGGGCGGGCCAGTGGGTGAAAGGGTCACGTGAACACATTATTTGCGCATAGTTTGTTAATTTGACAACATTTTGAAATAGTCTTCATTGATTATGTAAAATGGAGCATGTGATATAAATAGTAACTTGTCTTATACAGCAGAGTGAAATCAAACTATTGGCTCTTTTTATTGTAACACTAAAGAATTATTACATGTATCAAATTCATATTCTTGCATGAGATAGCTAATGAGTGCAATTTGTGTTCTGTGAGTTCCCTTTGCATTACTCACATTATATTTCTTATGATTAAATTATACTTTCATTATTGAAATGCAACGTTTTGTATCAGAAACCCTCCAGTACTACATTGAAAAGCAGGGCATTATCATGTCATCGTTATCATAATCTTCTTCATCATCTTAATCATCATCATCATCATCATCATCGTCCTCACCATTATGATTTGTTTTGCATGTTTGAAAAATCAAATGTTTGGATCCATACCTTCTCCAGTGCATCATTGATCTCGTCTAGTAGTTTCTTGGTGTCGGGGTTGTTAGGCTCAATTTTGAGGAGCTCAGTGAGGTCTTGTTTACTATCCTGATACTGGCCAAGGATCTGTACAGTATTTATACAAATATACGAGTACATCCAGTGTGCTATAAATGTATAGATTAAAGGGATAGTTGAGTTCTGGTAAGAAGAGTACAGTTTTAGTGAAACTGAATTTTAGTAACCAAAACCTGCATCATTACATTACAAACTAATAGTTATAACTAGAAAGGAACACAAAATTACAAATGACGTAGTAAAGATCGTGTTATCATTCAAAAAGAGCCGTTAAAACGTAAGAGGGCGCTCTCTGAACACTCATCGGTTTCAACCATTTTGAATAAAATATTGTGCATGTGATGCTTTGTTGAAATAGTGATTAGATAGAGAAATAACCAACAACTATTTAAATACCTATTTTGTAACTTTTTGAAAAGAGGAAGCATTTTTTTAAATTGTTAACGGCTGGTTCAAAATTCTCTAATAAACCCGGGGCCCCGGGTTTATTACAAATTGTTATATTTATGGATATTTCAGCCGTTTCTGAACCGATTTTGATCAAACAAAGATGATTTTATTGTTTAAATATTATGCTCTTTCAAATTTTACACTCAGTTTTTCATTACCTCACAAACCAATGAAGTAGTCTAGCGCCCTCTCTACCAAAACTCAACTTTCCCTTTAACTGGTTACAGTCCGTTATTCCGAAGGTTTGTTATTCCGAAAGTTCGTTATTCGCTATTGCTAAAATGAAATCGGGTTCGTTATTCCGAAGGTTCGTTTATCCAAAGCAAAAATCGGGTTCGTTATTCCGAAGGTTCGTTAATCCGAAGGTCCGTTATTCCGATGGTTCATTAGTCCGAAAATAAAATAGGGTTCGTCAATCCGAAAATGTAATCGAGTTTGTAATAATACTATACTTTTTTGTTTTGTGTATTTAATTTACAGCCTGCGTTAAGCATACCACTCCCCCTTTCCCTCCCTTGGCCAGACCAATCAAACATTTCAGTTTATTTAATCGCTTTATATGAAATTATAGCATTATAACAAACCCAAATTCATTTTCGGATAAACGAGCCAGATTTCATTTTAGGAATAGCGAACCTTCAGAATAACGAACCCTCGAAATAACTGACCTTCGGAATAACAAACCTTCGGATTAACGAACCCGATTTTATATTCGGACTAACGAACCTTCGGAATAACGAACTGGATTTCATTTTAGGAAAAGCGAACCTTAGGAACAACGAATCCTCGGAATAATGAACCTTCGGAATAACGAACCTTCGGAATAATGCAACAAATGTCCGGATTAACGAACCCTATTTCATTTTAGGATTAACGAACACTGAGGTATACGAAATTTGCGTGTTCGGAATAACGAACCTTCGGAATAAAGAACTTTCGGAATAACGAAGCGCACCCGATTAACTAATACCAAACGCTACATCTGAATAATTTGACTGGAGATTTTAAATAAATGCAATTTTGAGCCGTTTCATAATGCACAGTGAAATCAAACTCTTACTTCTTTTGATTGTAAACACTTAACAGGTATTTAATGGATTAAATTCCCATTGTATAGCTGAAATTATCATATTTTGGCTGGATTTGGTCCTGTAGCATAAGTCGAAGTTCATAATAGTAATATCTTCATTATTACATTGCAACATTTAGTCCGGAAAACCTTTAAGCACAACATTGAAAACTGCTTATACGTGAATTAGTGTATACGCGAGTGTGTTTCATGCATTAGTTATTGTTCAGCGGCTATCTTTTGCGAAAATTGATCATACCGTTACGAAAATACGTAACCATTTGTATTACATCTGCCCGAAAAAGTGTTTATTTGTGTAGAAAATTGTTTGAAAGACGATTATTCCTAAGAAGAGATATCACATTGATTATGTCGTCTTGTTTTCATTAGCCGTTTGTTTTCGTTTTGAACGGAATGGAATTTGTATAAACTAAACATACATCACTCTATGAAATAACCACTAGCGTTCAAAGTAAGCTTTGTGAATTTGGACAATTATATTCCTTCCTAATAACAAAGGTATATATAGGTAATGATGTAAACAAAGGATAACATGAGGAATAAGCTGGCTCTACCAAATGTTGTGGGTGAATTATCATTCCAATTATTCTGAAGAGAATATATAATGCAAGCCAATGATGGCCTATGTTTAACATGTTACTAAAACTGGAAAGCTATCACTGCAAATTAACAGTTATATTTTAATGATGGTTGAATGGTATCAGAACATCTAAACGGGTTATTTGGAGGGCCTTTTTGTATATTATAAATCATTAGCTAGCAAAAGAGGGTGCCCTCTAGACAATTCAAGTTTCAACCGTATTTTTAATACAAATATGTGAATGTGATGTTTTGTAAAAATAACAATATCAAGAGAGTTATTATAAACAACAATTTAAAACTATTCGGTTTTTTTTTTTCAGAAATGTGTAAGATTTATGAATAATTGGCCAAATTATAAAAAAAAGTTTGTTCCCAACATTTATTTCAATATATGGATATTTCGGTCTTTGGTGAACCGAGTATCAAACAAAGTAGATTATATTAGTAAAATGGTGTGTTTTTGTTCATATGTTTTCATTGCGTCACAATACAAATTTTCTACAAAAGTCCGGCCCTTTATGGGTCCAAACTTGATAAGAGAATATTAACATCACATGTTGAAGTTTTACACATGTTAAAGGGGTAGTACAGTTTTGGTAAGGCTGAGCTTAAGTAACCAAAACCTGCACAACAACACTGCAAGCTAAACGTTTTAACTGCACCATGCTCTTAAGGTATATAACATTACAGACGACTATTTAGATGGCCTGTTATCATCCAAAAAGTGCCATCAAAACACAAACGGACCCTCTATAAAAAAAAAAAAAGCAGTGGTTTCAACCATTTATCATACAAAATTATGCATGTGATGTGTTGTTGAAATAATGATTAGATAGAGATATAATCTACAACTATTTAAAAACCTATTGTGAAAATTGTTGAAAAGGTGTATGCATTCTAAAAAATCATCGAATAAATCTGGGCTACAGATTTATTCCGATCGGATATATATATTTATTTATATTTCAGCCGTTTCTGAACCGATTTTTATAAAATAAAGTTTATTCCGCCATTAAAATTGTATGCTCTTTCGAATTTTACACTCAGTTTTTCATTATCTCGCAAAAAACTATTTCGTGCAGCGCCCTCTATACCACAACTAAACTACTCCTTCAATGTTACATACTTTGTTTGCTTGTGCTCTTCGATACATAGCTTTCACCATCTTGGAGTCTCTCTGCAGCGCTTTGTTGCAGTCGGAGATGGCTTTTTCAGGCTGTGTGATAAAACCAATACATAGAGGCAAGATATGTTAAGTATAACAAATATTTTGTAATGGTTAACGCATAGGTAATGGTTTATTCTCGCCATTAAGGGATGATAAATCATCTCGACCATTTTTCGGCAAAGTAGCGAAGCGTCATGTACAGTCGTTTAATGCGTTCAGCTGGGAACGATCGTCAACTTTCTTTTTACATGTCACAGGTCACATAAACACAAGGTCGTTGCAAAGTACCTTTTTAGGAGGCGGGGCTTATGACTGTGAACATCAGCCAAATTAAATATTTCAAATAATGATACAATGTTACAGAAAGCATTTACAAATGTGTGATGCATATTAATTTGCTACTTATCATACATTTCATCGAAAGAGGGTCTGTAATTGTATAATTTAGAAGTCCTTTAAATTGTTGTCGGCATGGTCGGTATGAGTTTGGTCCGTTGTCGTGGTCAGGCATAATGTGGTTTGGATTCGGACTGCCAAATGTGTACAAGAGGACTATTTCTAGCGCGTTTGAAAAACCTACACAATTAGGGGTCCGAAACCAACCGCATTGAAAGCCCCCTTAATATAAACCGAACATAAAAGGAAATTCACCCCTAAGCAATTTCCCATAATTTCATAACCGATTATTGTTTCAAGATGCCATCTTGCACATGTGGTAAAATGCATTAATTTTAATTGTAAAACCGTGCATTTTTTAATTTTCCAACTCTCAATAATTGTTAATGATGATAACACTTTTGCGAATTTTTAAATATGGCTATTTTTTCTGTAATGTGTGCTCACTCAACCATGGATTAATGGTTACCTCTTATTTTTACACATTGTTTTTCTAACTACCATATGGATATATTGGCAAGACGAAATCCTGAAACGATTCTCAGTTATGAAATTATGGGCAATTGCTTAGGGGTGAAGTTACTTTTTGTGTTCGGCTTATGTTGCTTTCAAGCTGAGGTTTTTTTCATCGGATGCGTCCGGACGCATCCGATGAAACGGACAGCATGAATGCTACAGAGGTGAAAAAGCCGATAGAATAGGCGATGAAAAGAAGAGAAATAGGCGATTAAATTCTCCTACTTTAGAGTAGGAGAAATTCTCTTTCTATCGGTGTCACTCCGATGAAACGGTCAGCTTGAAATGGTTCGGGTGAAAAATACCGATGAAAATGGTCAAAGGTCGTTCTTGTTCCGGCTAAAGCAGTGTAACGCGCGCTTTTTTCGGAACACGGCATGCGATAATATTATGCTGCGCCATAGCTAGCTCGTATAAAGTGAACCTCGAGTATCGTGCACGTGTTTTTTGTTGACGTTTTGTTTACGTATACCCCATTGATTCGTTTTATTTATTTATTTATTATTATTATTTCAGTTAAACAACCGATCTACAGTACCAAGGGGCCCCGTTTTACTTGTATGTTGCATGAATATAAAGGTTTAAACAAATTAAATTCATGAACATCGTTATAATAATATATTTATTATAAAGCATATAATAAAACCAAATGATGAACAGAACAATATTTAAAACGGATCACTAACAAATTTATTGAAAGTATAGGCTAGTGGCTTTTTTTTATCAACAATTCTTCACTTCCGGCCGGTGAATGCAAAAGGCGATTACATTCCCCTGCATTATGAACGCCACAGAGGGGAAGTTGCGAGTTCCCCGTTGTTTACATAAGAAATTCCATCGGTCTTTTTCATCGGTATTTTCATCGGTAATGTAAGCTTGAAAATGGTATAAGATCCAACTTAAACCGACAGAAAATTGATACCGCCACGAATTGTCGATTTGGGTGTGTTTTGTTACCGATATGTTTTCGATTTGGTGTCGGTTTAGGTTCGTTCTTCGTTTTGGATTTTTCTGTCATGGCCAAATCTACACTGAATTCGGGCGCGGAATATTATACAGACTGACACAAAATTTACATGGTTTCCCCAAACGTCCATTTAGCACCGAACGACCCAGAATACATTAATTTGTTTTTATGGATACATGGTTTAGGTTCGGTTTTGTCTTGCCTAAGTGACTCGGTTATTAGGCTGGGACCGAATGCAATATAACATTTAGCCGGGTAGGCCTAGTAAAATAAATCTTGAAGTAATTGCCATTCACCGAAACTTGCTTAGAATATAAATAAAAACTTTGAAAGATAATGTTAAATTTAAACGCAGGGTTTGACCTCTACTATGGATTAAAGTATAGACAAGATAGATTGTAATCAAAATGATTGTATGCAAAGTATGTACCTGATTAAGCTTGATATGGCATAGTGCTCTGTTGCTGTAGATAATTGTCTGGTTGGGATCCACTTCAATACATGATGTATAGCAATCAGCTGCATCTTGATACTTGCCCTGTTCAGAACAAATGGCAATATTATACAGTATGTTCATTAGATTCGTCGTATTTGTTCAACTACGGAATGCCAATTCAGCGGACATCGTTGTTAAGAAATAATGCACTTTACCGGGCTCTTAAAATGGCAAATTTGTTTACCAGGCACAAAGAAAACTAGTATAGGAATTCCCAAAATGACATAATTTCAATCAACAATTTTAATCCGTTTGCAAATTTGAGAAAGATCCTTTTAAAAGAACTCGCAACCTAGAATTATGTTACCGTGCCTTTTTAATTGATAATCCTTGTATGGAATGCTTACAGGGATAGAACAGTTCTGGTCAAACAGACTTTTCGTAACTAAAACTTGTCAGTTATCATTACAATCTAAGTTGTAATTCATTGATGCTTGAATGGTAGAAGTCATACAAAAAGGCTACGATAGGAGGCTGGTTTATATTTATATTGCAAAAGAGGGCGCACTAAATCGAACTAACATTTCTTTATTTTTTATCAAAATATGTCAATACTATGTTGGGTTAAGATAATTATGTTTACCCAACATTATACATGTTATAGGGATCATCTGAAATTGTTTTTTAAACCATTTCAATACACTTTCAAAACTGGTACCAGCAAGCCACAACTTAAATTTTCATGAAAACAAATATAATTTTTAGTAGTCCATTCCACCAAAAAATTCAGACAATATTGTTCAAGAAAATAATGTATAATTTGAGAACACAACACCATACTACAACATGTGTTTATATGTCTGCATGCGAACCGCCACTTTTGTTTAGGACAAACGCATTATCCATGATTATATTGTCTTTAAACGTAATAAAGGCCATAAATGCTACGTACGTAGTTGTAATTAGTTGATATGTTACGAATTACACAACCCTTTGCAAAGTGTTGGGTATCTATTTGATACCAGGCCACGGTACCAAAATATATTATTATATTTATGTTGTTCTTTGCATGTGGTCCCCTTTAAATGATGTAATAAAAGCTAGTACCCAACATTTATTTCATTCAGATATATTTACGGATATATCAGCCGTTTCATAACCAATTTTGATGAAACAAAACTAGTTTGTTATTAAGTTTGTGTTCTTGTTCAGATGGTGCGCTTTAGTTTGTCTTACCTCACACACAATACTTTCTTGAAGCGCCCTAAACATAAACGTGATAACCTCTTTAATGGGAAATGATCAATATGTATTATTTATACACAAGCACATATCTTCCATGTGATTAAATAAAGCCCTACGATTTGATTGAAAACAGGTCACTGAATGAGTCATCTCGATATGACTATTTAATCACCGGTGGAAATGTTAACTAGATGTTTTCATTTATATTGTACTTTATCTGTAAAAGCATATACTTAAATTTTTCATTTCATTTCATTTATTCCATTCGTCATAAAAAAACATACATAGATATAACATCGATATTTACAGATAAGTAAAGAACATAAAAACAACATCAAGAACGATAAACAAAAAATACAATTATATAAACGAATGAGGAAACCGGCAAGAAAGAACAGTGAAGTCTTATGTGGTGCTGGTCCCTTATGATATAATAAAGAAATAACCCTAACCTAACACCTAACACCTAACACCTAACACCTAACACCTAACATCTAACACCTAACACCTGATTGCATACATATAACAAATTAAAACATGCTATTCACATAAAACGCAATTTTTTGTATCTCTGTTTAAATGTATTTAAAGTTGGGCTTGATTTTACATGAGGAGGTAATTCATTCCATAAAATTGGTCCTTTAAAGAAAATTGAATGTTTAGAGACAGAAGTTTTAATAAGTGGTAAATGAAAATGTGATGATTGCCTAGTTCCATATGAATGTATTTCAAAATTCAAATGAAATTTGTTTGAAAGACTAGGGGGGATGATACCTTTATGACATAAAAAACATAAATATAGCAATATTATAATCATTCAATTCAAAATACATTAAAAACATTTAAAAACGAGTAAAAAATAGGTTCTGTATGGGCAAGATAATGGGATCCAGAGATAATACGTATTGCCTTCTTTTGTAATTTATATAATCTATTCATACAATAATCATTTGAATTTGACCAAACAATATTGCAATAATTTAATTGTGATAAAAAACAATGCATTGTATATCATTAATAAAATATTATAAGGGAAATGTTTTTAATTTATATAAAAATACCAACGATTTTCGAGAGTTTATTACAAATTGCTTCAATGTGAACGTGCCATGACATTTTATTATCAATTTGAATACCTAAAAAATGTCAGTGAGTTACAACACTGTATAACATTTTCCATTTATTTTTTACTTCAATATTATCATTTTTTTTTTTGTAAAAAATCATATAATTAGTTTTTCTTTACATTTAAGATTAGTTTATTAATATTCAACCATTGAGAAATATTTTTGGAGCTCATCATTAAATCGTGTCACTAATCTATCTAAGTCGTTGTCAGACAAAAATAAGCTTGAGTCATCCGCATATAAAATACATTGTAATATTTGTGAAGCCTGAATAATATCGTTCATGTACACAAGAAATAATAAACGGTCCCAATATCGAGCCTTGAGGCACTCCACATCCTATGGTTTTTAAAATCAGATTTAATTTTATTAAAAAGAACATATTGTTTTCGGTTTTGCTAAATAGCTTTCAAACCATTTTTAACAAAAACACCTCGTATTCCATAATTATACAATTTATCTAAAAGAATGTTATGATCTAAGGTATCAAATGCCTTACTAAGATCGAGAAATATTCCTAACATAATTTGTTAATTATCTAAGGCATTTGAAAACTTTAAAAACAAAATCAATTAGTGCAGATGATGTGGAACGACCAGCTCTAAACCCATATTGACTGTCTGATAATAAATTACATTGATTCAAAAAAATATATTAATCTATTATAAAAAACATTTTTTCTAGGATTTTTGAAAATACTGGGCAAGACTGATATTGGACGATAATTACTCATTGTATCGAATGATCCATTTTTATATACAGGAATGACTTTTGCTATTTTTTAACTTTTCCGGAAAAATACGTTTATTCATAGATTCATTAAAAATACAACACAACGGATAACATATAATGTGAACAACCCTTTTAAACGACGACAATATTTTCATCATAACCAGTGCTTGATTTACTTTTTTAAGTCACAAACAATATCTATAATTTCTTTAGTTTGTAATAGGGTTAAAAAAGGCAGTTATATTATTCTTTTCTAAATATTGCATATGATTATTATTTGTAATAAAAGTATTTGGAACATTATTTCTCAACGAAAGCACCTATATTAATAAAATAATTATTAAGCTCTTGAGCAATGCATACATCATCTGTAACACGTTCATTATTAACTTGAATGTGCTCAATATTTGTATCATGAGACTTAAATGAATTTCCTATAGCTTTATTGATTACCTTTCATGTTTCTTTCATATCATATTGCACATTTTTAAACTTATTCTTAAAATATTCGTATTTTACAAGTTTAATTTCATGGTTCAACTTATTTCTGTACGTCTTATACACACCTTTTATATAGTCAGTTGGATTTTGTAAGGATTTTGTATACAACTTATATTTTTTATTGCACATTTTACGTAATTTATTAGTAAACCATGGTTTATCTCTTCTTTTCTTTTTAAATTTAATGGAGCGTAAAGGAAAACATGTATTATATAGCTGCATGAATTGATACAGGAAATTATTATAACTCACATTTGGATCTTCATTATCTACTCTCCAATTAACATCGTTTAAAAGATTAATACATTTTCTAATATTATTTTCATTAATAACACGTTTCATAATTGTCTGTGATTTATTTAGTTTTATCTGAGAGTTTGATATACAGAATACAGGAAAATGATCACTGATATCGGCAAGTATAATTCCTGATAAAACATCATCAATGTTATTTGTAAAAATATTATCAATCAATGATATTGAATGATCAGTGATGCGAGTTGGGTAATGAATTACTGGATACATCGATTTCGTCATAAATACATCTAAAAAGTCATTTGTTTTGGAGCAAGAGTCGGCAGTCAATAAATTAATATTATAATCCCCAATAAAATATACATATTTATTTTCTCTATTTACAATATTTAAAACTGAGTTTATTGATTCAAAAAAGTCATTTTCAGATTCACCCGGAGGTCTATAAATAACACCAATAATAATATTTTAATTTAAATTTTGAATATCAATAAAAATAGACTCCATACAATTTACATTAATGTCTAAATCTACTCTTTGTTTAAAAACTAAATCATCTCTAACATATATACCAACTCCTCCTCCTCGACGATCTACTCTATTATTACCCATACATTTGAATCCATCTATATCATATATAGAATCGCAGTCGCGTAACCATGTTTCAGTTATTCCTATTGCAAAAAAGGGATTATTAATAACATGTAAAAAAGATTCCAAAGAAGAGAATTTTTTTTTATACTTCTGCAATTTACATGAAGACATGAAAATTGTTTTTCTAAATATTTATCTACATTATGCATATTTAACATTTGGGTAAAATCTTCAGGAGTATAAAATGATTGTTGAAACCCATATGTTTGTTGATCATTTACTATAGGAGACAGTTTTTCAAAGATAGCATTAATATCAATATTGTTTACAAATTGTTGATAGTTTATACGATCAGGCATTTAGTAAAATACACATTCAAACAAAAGAAAATACAAATATAATTCAAACGACTTTATAACTACAAGTACTTAACAGGGTTTAAAATAAACTTAAAGTGGGAGTGTAAAAATCCACCGAAAACAGTGTATTAAATATATAAATTACAAAATAGTTAATTATGAAAATTGCTATACATGTATATAAAATATAATATCTGGATTCTCGCATTGGGGCAAGAAAATGTAACGTATTTACACGTTTTGCAAATGTAAATGTTTAGCTGGTAAAAACAACTGACGATTGCCATATTCAGGAGTGTTATGCCTCGGGAATACGCAGGCGAAAAACACAAAATGCAAAATGGGAGTATACCAGCCAGTCATTTGTATCAAAATCATATCCTATTTAATTGTTTGGTTTATTGTCAAGCCGTTGCGGTCTTTCCAAATACCTTTTTGAACAGTTCCTTCCCTCTGTCTTTAAACTCCTCGAATCGCTCATCTTTCGTGAGAGGTTGGTCCATCCCGGAAGCGGCAGCTCCGTCTGATGGCTCCATGATTTTCAAGTCAAGATTGTTCCCATGAGGTCTTACTTGTAATACCTCCTTGATTACTCAATAAGTGTTGTCTGTCTCTGAAGCCGCTGTTGTGGTAGCCTGTAATGAAAAACAAAATGGAAAATAAAGTGGTCGTATAAACAAGGTCAAATTCCCCCAATCATTTTGCCGAGTTAATTGCTACATGTACAGCATGTTCCCCAGAGCAGTCTTTGTCTGGAACACTATCCCAAGCAACGCTATCTTGGCTTTCGAGGAGCGGCATTACCCGCCATACGAATAATGACGCCGATCCTGCCCATGAAGATATTGTAAACGAGGGACACACCTGCACCACCTGCACACTACAGCCTGCAAATGTGTATATAGTGTACGTAGAACATCCACCATTACTTCACCAACAGCATATTACTAACAGCAGGTAACACAGCTCAGCCCTCTCCAGGACTTCGTTTACGCTTTTGGGAGAGTAATTCTACGAGGTTCAAGGCAGTAAACACATTAAGTGAGCTAAAAACAATGGAATTATTTGTTCTTGTTTTCTTTGGTAATTAATCATGTTTAATTAACAGCACCATCCCGGCTAATTCCGACTACATATTTTGGTAGTTTATCTACTCACAGAGGGCCAACACATCTGTACGAGGTGTAGCGTCACCCGTCACTACATTTGGACGGTTCTTTGAATGGTGGTAGCGTGTATGCTGATGCAGGGGCTTCAGGCCCTTCCCCAGGACATTTTCAACGGGGGGTGGGCGCACTTGACAAAACACAGGATTGATGTCACTGGTTAAGTCGATTAAATGGAAGGGGGAGGGTGTCCGTCGCCAACAACTGTCCAGGCTGAGACCAAGACTTTTAGTTGAGTCATTTTTACGTATGAGAGGGAGAGGAAGAGGGAGGGGGTTTGGATTCTCGTCGCCAAGAAGGCCGAGACCAATAAAACGTGGGCATTTCTGAATGGGGGGGGGGGGGGGGGGGCAATTTATCGAAATCGCGCCTCATTGCTGAATATTATTGTATGGTACCATATGCTTAGTTAGCTATTGCAGACTCTTTAAAATTAACTCAATATTGACCAAATATATTATGTACACTTTTCTAAAAAAGGATGAATCAAATTCTTCAAAAAATTATTTACTTATTTATCTTAAATGTTTGTTTTAATAAATAATTTGACACTGTTGAAAATGAAAATGGAACTGTTTTAGTTAAAAATGCTCCTATTCCTATTCTGAGAGTGACCCATCTGTTGGTCTATTCTGTAGAGATGTATTCTGTTTGACTGTGGCACCAACTAATTGTATGCTAATGTTTCGTACCGTTGGAAGCACTGATTACCCATCGAAAAAACAAATCATTCCGCTAGGCATATCTCAGCCAATTCTTAACATATTTAATTGATGTTTGGTATTTGGACATTATTATCCATGCTCTTTCGGTAAATGAAGTTCAAATTTGAAAAATTGTTATGACGTCATATCTTGTTTACTCAATTTGCTCAAGAGTAAGCATCTAAGCCTTGGAATAGTTAACCTTCGGATTGAATTAATTTGTGTGTAATTGAAACTTGAAATGACACAAACCTGAATAATGATGATTAGACCAGTGGCGTACACAAGATCAAGGGGGGGGGGGGGGGGGGGGGGGTATGTCGTAAATTTCTGTAAGTGGGGGGGGGGGGGGGGGGAGAGTGGCTGTAGAAAGTTTTTGAAGCCGAGACCAAGTACATTTACTATTTTCGAGGTCGAGACCAGACCAGTCACTTATTTTCGAGGCAGAGACAAAGACATTTTTCTAGAATCCTGTAAGCGGGAGGGGGTAGGGGGTGGGGGGGGGGGGTGGGGATGGTGTCCGGTTAAAATGTTCGTAACCAAGAACAACTACAACCAAGAACAACCACGGGTAATGATGGTCGAGGCCGCTTAAATGTGGTCTCGAGACCAGCTACAAGTTGTAAAGAGAGGGTTCACCCCCCCCCCCCCCACAACAAAAATAAATAATAATAATTTCTGGTCAAAAAGGGGGGGGTGTGGTGAACCCCCCCCCCCCCCCCCCCCAAAAAAAAAAAAAAAAAAAAAAAAACCTACCCTCGGTACGCCTATGGATCAGGCTCAAATTAGTTAATTCCGAAGGTAAACTATTCCAAGTCTTAGATGTAGACTATTGTAATATTTTGATCAAATAGGCCCTTCAAAAGTTGTATATACTTTCAGGGACACAGTAAAACACACATGACTCGCAACTGAGCTTTATTATAATACAACATTAACAAGGGGGTTGTACTGACCCATTTCCTGGAATGCGCGGTAGTATTAAAGCGGTAAACGAGGGCGTGGGAATCGAACTTCATACACTTACAAACACAATCATAAGGCTTCATATATCGACTACAGTATAACATCCGAAGCACGCACGCGTTACGCATCGGTTGAATAAATCAACCATGTGCTATAAAATCCCATCTTGTGGAAAAGTCGGTCTCTCAAAGGATAACACGTGTTTCGTCGCGGTGGCGAAACAAAAACTCAGAGATCGAAATGGCCGCGCAAGTTACGGACGTGTCTTTGATATACACAACATTATACAAAACGCGTACATTCGGAATAAGCCCCCCCCCCCCCCCCCCCGTATGTGCCATTTGGTAGCGTTATCTGAACTGACGCGCCTTAACGCTCCCAACGCACCCTTTCGGCAAAACCGGGGGAGGGGGGGGGGGGGGGGGGGGGGGCTTTGGACGAATGGTCGCGTTCCAGTCAACGCGACGCGACGCGACGTTACCCACCCTTTCGGCATAAGCCGATATATAATGGTCCTCGCATTTCGTGTATTATTATGACCATGGAACAGGTTCCGGTGTTTCTTATTTCTCTCTCGTAACACAAATATTCAGTGGCGTAGCTACGGGGGGGCACGGGGGGGCACGTGCCCCCCCAATCGTTTGGCAAAAAAAAAAAAAAAAAAAAAATGACGACCCGACATGAAGCCAAATGTGTCTACAATGTATATCATTCATTATTATCACGTTTTATTTAATGTGTGATAATAATCATTATCAACGATAATAACCAAGAACATAACAGTCGTTCCCTAGTACTAGCAATAGCGCACCTATATCAGTTTGAAGAATCCTTCCAATATAGCGCCTTATGCAAATTTTCAGTCCCGTGCGCGAGGATCGACGCTCACCGCATTTCAGAAGACATAGAGCGCGTATAGGCCTAACAAACTTCCTAGCATGACGCCTTCATGCAGGCTATAAAGGCGCATAGCTGCACTACGTAGTCCTAAATGTCTAGGTAAAGACAAACTTCTTTTACTAATTTCTTCACTCCAAATGCACCCGTTCCATTAATTCATGATGCATAATCTAGGCATATTGTCGATGATCATGATTGAAGGAGCACCAGTCATCTTCTCCAGAGTCGATATCTGCATCAGTTGAGCATAGGCCTACTGAAACTAATTCAAGGGACCCGAGCCTTGCTGTTTTTTTGTTTGTTTGTTTTTTTTTTTTAAAGGACTGTAAATCTTAATTTTTGCCGCGCGCTTCGCGCGCATATTCTGAAATACTGATATATACGAAATTTATTAGACCCTCATCTATCATGTCTATAGCACACTATCATCGGAAAATAAAATAATTTGAAATAATATATCTTTTAGTAAATTCGGTCCATATGCGCTGAATGCAAATAAAATTGGAATAGTATGTCCCCCACATTAGAAAGGGGAGGAGATTGTCCCCCTCCTTTGTCATTAAGTATGTTTGGTTCCATACTTATATACTTTATATTACGTGAAATTTCTGTCTTAGGTGTGCACCAAATCGCACAATTTCAGGCCCCAAAATACGAAAGCTCCCTACTGTGGGAGGGGGACACCCCCTCCCACACCCTCCCCCAATCGGTCGCTTCGCTTCCTCGCAATGTCTCCCCTCCACTTTTGCTTAGTTCCATTGGAGCTCAATGCCCTAGACTATATCGATGGCTCTATAGTATACAGGATCACGTGGATCCAACTCACGGGCTTAATCTTTCCTCGCTATTACCGTTTTAAAATACGTAACGAGTAGATTCACTATTATATACCATTTTAACACCCATGATTAAGACAATGATAAAGACAATAATGACCATACTTCTACAGTGATATTTTAAACACCAATTTCAAAAATTTCAAAAAATTTGGGAGGGGGTGAACCCCCTCCCACACCCTCCCCCAAATAAATGTAGACAAGCATACGGCGTGAGAGTATTTGAGTCTGGTGTGTGTGTACACGTAGGTTTGATTGTGTGTGTATACTTTATCATGAGGGAAATGATTTCTTTAATTCAGTATTATCAAATTTCCTTCCAAGGTATGCACCAAATTGCATTATTTCAAGTAAAAATTTGCAAAAGCTCCCTACCGTGGGAGGGGGGACACCCCCCTCCCACACCCTCCCCCCCCCCCCCCCTCGGGCGCTACGCGCCCTCGGGCTTGGTCGCTCCGCTCCCTCGCAGCTGTGCCCCCCCAATCACTTGACCCTCGCTACGCCACTGCAAATATTTATGATTGAGGTGTTCGAATTACACATTTCTCGAGTTAAAACAGTGTACAACAAGAGTGCAATAGTGAGAAAATGTAACTGTGCGTTTTTGTACTCTTATCTCACTCATATACCGTACTTTTACCATGAAATGTTCACACATCACTCAGTGGACATAATTTAATCAGATAACAGAAATACACATTTTTATCAACCCCCAATCTGTTTTTGAAATGAATGTAATTGTTTAAATTAACCACTTACTAAGCTACAATTGTGCCGAACTGGACACGGCAAGGAAATACATTAACACAATTTATAAATATGATTAATGAAATACTTATAGAAAATATAATTGTATTATAAATCAACACCGAACTAAACCGATTCATGGATAATGGCCCGACAACTTGTTAAATGTAAGCTAAAGGTCATTTGTATCACGGCGGAACAAGGAGATTGGGGGACCGTGCCCCGTAAACTGTAGCCATATGAAATATCTCACCTTGATAAGAAAGGTAAATATTGTAATATGTAGCATTAAGCTAAATTTTAAAATTCAAAGATAGCTATTACTATTTTACCACTGCCAAAAACTGGCAAAGGGTCAAAACAACTGAAACCAGCCTTAGTGAACAATCTCTTACTTAATAGAGACGACCCAGGAATGTTTCACACAGATATCATATTTAACTTAAAAATATTGAAAGCAATTTGTAGTCTCGGAAAGAAATCTATTAAAGAGAAAAATATCAAATAATTTGAGACGTTTACTGAATGTATACTTCAATGATAAGTATCACACTTCCTTGACAATAGAAAAGAGAATGCATTTAAAGATATACTTGAGTATTGGTACTTCCCGAAGTGACACATTGCGAGGGTTCTGGTTGGCTTTGATTCCATTTTCAAGTTCATTTATTAAAACGTCTGAAATATGAATTATTTCCCTTCAATATACTCTCATAGTAGTTTTGTAATCGTTTGCAGTCGAACACGTATAGTTTGCATCAGAATTAAATCTTATTTATATCTTCATAAGAGCGTGCTTAGTCATTTTTACCAGGTTATTATGATAAGATCTAAGTTGCAGTCGCTAATGTGGACCTTGACAAAATACATACTTTAATGTTGTTTACCAAATAATATGAATGTACGAAAGACAGAAATAAAATAATCGCTTTGCACTATTGTAAGTATAACTTAAAATTTAATTTCAACTTTGACGCTTTGTAAATTACCCCCCTGATAAAGGTTCTCAGTCGACCCTTCGAGATTGTAAGTTGCAAAAAGAAAGGAACCTTTCCACAAAGATGAGTGCGGATAGAGCTACTCTCATTATTTAATCTAAAGAGAAGTAAACCCAAATGTGGACTACTTACAAAGACAGCATGAGGATCGAGTTGTAAGTAAGAAACTGATCTTCATTTCTATAATTTATACGAGGCTTAGTATACCTTACATTTGTATTTAAAACAAACAATTAATTTTTTAAGTAACTACTCACTATGGCTACAAATGTGCCGAACTGGACACGAGAAGGAAATAGATTTGGATCAATTTAGAAATATGATTAATGACATACTTATAGAAAATATAAGTATAACGATCATGTATCAGAACCTAACTAAAACCGAAACAGTTATAATGGCACGCGAACGTGTTAAATGTAAACTAAAGGTCATTCATATAAAGGCGGAACAATGAGATTGGGGGACCGTGCCCCAAAAACTTTAGCCAAATGAAAGATCTCACTTTTATACGAAAGGTATGTATTGTAATACGTAGTATTAAGCTAAATTTGTAATTTATTCAAAAATGCTTATTACTATTTTGCCACTGCCAAAAACTGGCAAAGGGTCAAAACGATTGAAACAGGCCTTTCGAACTTAATTTAAAATTATCGAAAGCAATTTGTAGTCTCGGAAGAAAATCTATTAAAGCGAGAAATTTCAAATAATTTGAAACTTTTACTGAAATTATACTTCAATGAGAAGTATTAAACTTCCTTGACAAAATAAAAGGGAATGCATTTAACGAAATACTTCAGTATTGGTACTTCCCGAAGTGACACATTGCGAGCGTTCTAGTTGGTTTTAATTCCATCTGAAAGTTCATATCATAAAACAGATGAAATGTGAATTGTTCCCTTGGAGATACTCTCATAGTTGTTATTAATCGTTTGCAGTCAAAGACGTAGTTTGCATCAACATCCACTCTAAACATAATATTTATCATTTATATCTTCATAGGAGCGTGCTTAGTCATTTATTACCAGGTTGTTATGATAAGATCATAGTTTCAGTCGATAAAGTGGACCTTGACAAAATAGCATATAATATTTATATCTTTAAACAGACGTGAATTTTGTATACCAAATAATATGAATGTAACAAATATCACAACAGGACACGAGAAGGAAACAGATTTTGATAAATGTATAAATATGATTAATGACATACTTATAGATTATCTAATTATATCATATATCAGAACCGAACTAAAACCAAAACCGTTAAAATGGCACGCAAACGTGTAAATGTAAACTAAAGGTCAATCATAAAAAGGCGGAACAAGGAAATTAGGGGACCTTGCCCCGAAAACTTGAGCCAGATGAAATGAAAGAAAGGTATGTATTGTTTTAAATTCATTCCAAAATGGCTATTATTATTTTGCCACTGCCAAAAACTGACAAAGTGTCAAAACTAATGAAACCGGCCTTACTAAACAACATGTTATTTCATGGATACTACCCAGGAATGTTCCACACATATTTTAAATTTAACTTAAAATTATCGAAAGCAATGTTGTCTCGGAATACAATCTATTAAAGCGAGAAATTTCAAATAATTTGAGACTTTTACTGAATTTATACTTCAATGATAAGTATAAAAACTTCCTTGACAATAGAAAAAGGAATGCATTTAAAGACTTGAGGATTGGTACCTCCAAAAGTGACACATTCCAAGGGTTCTGGTTGGTTTTGATTCAATGTGCAAGTTCATTTCATAAAACATGTGGAATGCGAATTGTTCATGTGGAGATTCTTTCATAGTTGTTTTTAATCGTTTGCAGTCGAACACGTAGTTTGCATCAACATTCCTTCTGAACATATTTCTGATGTATATCTTCATAGGAGCGTGCTTAGTCATTTATTACCAAGTTATTATGATAAGATCATAGTTTCAGTCGCTAAAGTGGACCTTGACAAAATAGCATATATACAGTGGCGTAGTGTAGTCGGACTGATTGAGGGGGGGGGGGGGGGGAGGGGTGGGTGACACTCAAACTTATTGGATGGGGGGGGGGGCACACCTTATGTATTTATTTGGTTTTTCGAAAAAATTCCCCTTTATGTTTTATATTGTTTTTTCCAAATTATTGGTGCCCCAACCCCTTCGCTACGCCCCTGCATATACAACTATTTAAACAGACGTTAATAATGTAAACCAAATAATATGAATGTACAAAATATCACAAATAAAATAATGGCTTTCATTTATTGTAAGTATAACTTAGAATTTCATTTCAACGTAGATGCTTTGTAATATACCGCCTGAGAGAGATTCTCAGTTGACCCTTCGAGATTTTAAGTTGCAAAAGGAAAGGAATCTTTCTACAAAGATCAGTGTGTATATAGCTACTCTTATTCTTTAATGTGAACCCAAATATGGACTACCTACAAAGACTAAGCATTACGATCAAAACATGAGTAATAAATTGATCTTCAATTTGTATAATTCATAAGAGGCTCTGTATACCTTACATTTTTATTTAAAACCGAATAATTTACTTGTTTAAGTAACCACTCAAAAGGCTACAATTGTGCGAAACTGGACACGAGAAGGAAATAGATTTGGATTAATTCATAAATATGATTAATGACATATATTATTATATCATGAATCAGAACCGAAATAAAACCGAAACATGGATAATGACACGCAAACTTCACGCAAACTTGTTGAATGTTAACCACAGGTCATTCATATAAAAACGGCGGAACAAGGAGATTGGGGGACCGTCCGCCCAAACTTTAGCCAGATGAAATATCTCACTTTGATAATAAAGGTATGTGGGCAATTCCACGAAAAATGTTACCCAAGGATAGAAAAATTAAACTCATGGGACAGCCTTGTTAACTACTTGATAGGACCATATTTTGTTAACTAAAGGAAAAAAGTGTGAAATTCAATGCAGAATATTTTTTGTTTGGCCATCGAAGTTGGGATAAAAATTATATGTATTACACCCAAAAATTATGAAATTTCCGAACAAAATTCTACTTCTAATGTCTTGTTTATGCTTTGTTTTAACATCATAGAAAAGGAAATTGTGTAAAAATCTTTACTTTTTGAAAACTATTATTGGATAAAATCTTGATTCTTACAACATTGATGTGTAATGTCCGTGACGTTTTAGATATAAAAGTTGTTGTAGAAGTAGAAGCCCTAATTCAATTTAATTCAAAATTCATTTGCAAAGCTAGAATGTGATATCATAAAGTATATCAAGAGCATTTACTAAAATATGTAATGGTTTGTCCAGAATTGCGTCACGGACATTAAGTCGCGGCTGCGTCACGGACATTACATACACATTGAAAAGTATAAAAAAGCAGAGCTAAAAATGTTCAAGCATTATTTTCTCATGTAAATGTCTTATTTTAGCATAATCCCAATTAACAGGGGGACTACTACCTTCCTGGTACAAGTTTTAATAAATTGTATTGTTAATCAGATAGTGAACTTTGAGTCAGTACACTGAACTATTTATAAAAACTAAATTCCTTGCTCAATTTGAACATGCATGTCTCAATAATCGATTAAGACTTGACTATTACTTACTGGGAGGAGAAAGAGATGGTTAAATCTCGTATAGTATGATAAAATTGCAAACATTATACTCTTAGTCCATGATTTCCCATGTGTTATGCCCATGATGTACACAATTTTTTTAAATATTTTACAATTTGTTTGCACAAAACAGCATTGTACCTCATCAAAAATGTATAATATTGTTTTAAATAGTTGAACATTTGGTTTACTGCACATTCTGTTGAAGAATTTCAAATTTTACAATAATTTTGGAAAAAAATCATTGCTATTTTAAAAATAATTTGTTGCTAATTGAAAACAAATTGAAATATGATTTTTTTTTCTCAAAACCGTTTGATTACATATCAAATGTACAATTAAAAAAGTTTCATCCACAATGGAGCATTTGTGTGGGTTATTTCTGAGTATAGAGAAAGTGGACAAAAGTGTAATGTCCGTGACGCAAACATTTTGTTGTATAGATCACATTATGCATGGCCCATTTCTCAAAATATAACTTGGATTCAATTCATCATTGCCTTGTCTATAATTAAATACCTAAATCACCTTTGTGAGGTCCCAGAACTCACAGACTTTTGCAAAAATGTATATGGATGCAAAAAGTCATGTACAAAAAATGTAATGTGCGTGACGACGCACATTGTGCAGAATTACTCAGTAACGAATTGGATAAATGTTCTGAAACTTGTTTTTAATACTTAACCAGGCTATTGCTTTGTAATCAAACTAAAAGTTAGACATTAGTTAGAGGTATGAATTAGTAGTGGCATTGGAAAGTCATGAAAATTATCTGATTTATAATGTCCGTGACGCTGGAGTGTAAAACATACTTTATTAGTCTTGTAGAAATAGCATAAAAAGTGGCTTGTGTGGAAAAATCCGAAACCTAGTATCGTTAATGACAGAAATATCCGTTAACCATAATAAGGCCGGGGGGGGGGGGGGGGGGGAGCCATAATGCCCCCCCCCTCCCCCCACTCCGCGATTTGTTTTAATTGCTCCAAAACGCTGTAAGATGACGCGCCGCTGCTTGGTGACTCACATTTTAAAACAAACATTTCGAAAATCGGACCTACCGTTACAAAGTCACGTGACCTTTTGTCTGTGCATGTCAGCCCGAAAATCGCTCAATTCCGTGATTTGTGTACAAGACATATGGAAATATCAATTTTCGTAAAATGAGGTATAGCCTATCATTAGTTATTTGGTGTTGTTTACATTTTATATGTTGGCTTTGGGGTTCAAAATAGTTAAATTATAGTTAGATATAAAATAAACAACAACAAACAATAACATACATAAGTTTACAAAAATAAAGAAATACATAATAAATTATCCAAACAATAGAAAACATAAGGAAGGCTCTTCCAAATGCATTTGACCTATTATTATTCTAAATGCTCTAAAGAATATATGTAGTGAAAACCAGAGTTTAATTATGAAGAATATATTATTTATGGGTAAACATATGAATTTCATGACTTATTTGCATAAATAACCATAAATATGTAAATTAATGAATTGTTCAAAACAATTAAAAATTACCATTGTATTCTATACACTTCACTTATCATGCGTGCAATTTTTTACGGCGATTGGCCACTCCGCGGCCTAGATCATAAGAGGGGGCGGGGGGCATTATGCCCCCCCCCCCCCCCCTCCCCCCGGTCGTAGGAAGACCTCAAATAGCCCGGCCTTTTTAGGGTTAAGACCTTAATGAAAGCCACTAACATTGAGTCTAAATTCACTGTCAGTTTGGCACGTCTACGCTTGCCACATCAATACGCTCGTTCGTGCGATACACACTTGCGCCGCATTTAATTGCCATTATGGTTAGCACGGCGATTTCAATTTACAGTAGATGAGTTTTATAATTTACCAAATATATAAATAGTAGGCGGCTGCTAGGCCAATTTGTTATCATCCCGTATTAGTAAAAACAAATTCTTGCACAGTGGGGGCGTTTCCCAAACTAGTATTTAACCTTAATTTTTGAATTTATTCAAAGAGAGCCATTAATATTTAGCCACTGCTAAAAAACTGACAGAGGGTCAAAACGATTGGAATCGGCTTCAGTGAACAATTTTTTACTAATGGAGAAGACCCAGGATTGTTTCCCAGAGATTTCAAATGTTTACTCTGGTTGAGTTTAATTCCGTTTTCAAGTTCATTTCATATAACATGTGCAATGTGAATTATTCCCTTTAAGATACTCTCATAGTTGTTTTATAATCGCTTGCAGTCAAACAGGTAGTTTGCATCAACTTCCAGTCTAAACATAATATTTGTCTTTCATATCTTCATAGGAGCGTGCTTAGTCATTTATTACCAGGTTATTATGATAACATCATAGTTTCAGTCGCTAAAGTGGACCTTGCCAAAATATCAAATATTTCTTTAAACATACGTTTATATTGTATACCAAATATGAATGTACAACATATCACAAATAAAATAATGGCTTTCAATTATTTTAAGTATGACTTAGAAATACATTTCAACTTAGATGCATTGTAAATACCCTCTGAGAAAGATTCTCAGTTGACCCTTCGAGATTTTAGGATGCAAAAAGAAAGGAATCTTTTCACATAGATCAGTGTGAGTAGAGCTACTGTTATTTTTCAATCGAAGAGGAAAGCAACCTAAATGTGGACTACCTACAAATACTGAGCATGGGGATCGGGACATGAGTAAGAAATTGATCTTCATTTATATAATTTATAAGAGGTTCGGTAAACCTTACATTTATATTTTAAATGGTAGGCGTAATTTGATTTTACTTTTAAAGTAACCACTCACATTGGTCGAACTGGACTCGAGAAGGAAATAAAATGGATCAATTTATAAATATGATTAATGACATACTTATAGAAACTATATAATTATAATGGTAAATATATTACTCATTGCGGATATAGTATCGGAAATAATATCGCTAGTGATATTCGTTTGTCTCGCAATGTATATATGGTCAACATGGAATCTGAAAGATCACGACGTTTCGTATGCCGCTGCAATACTTTGTCAAGTGATTGATTGATTATTTACTTTTATATGGCGACACAATCAAATATGATTATCTACGCCAGACAAAAGAAATTTTAAATTTATTTTAAAAGTATATATCTATATATTATATAAGGGGCAAGGCGTTCAGCACCTGACTTAGTGTCGGTACACTAATTTCGCGGAGGCCACGAAAAAAACCCAGCCCTGCTGGAGGAAACGTGGTTGCGTCCTAGGATGCTGAACGAGGGCGCACTCCCTGTCTCCTTGTTAAATTAAATTTATATTTTTAATTTATTTATTTATTTTCTTTTTATTTATATTTTATTATAAAACTGGGCACATGTCAAGTGATATAAAGTAACGTAAAACACTCCTATTTATGCTCTCATGCGGCTCCAAACCGCGTTATCTCGCATGAGCGAGTTGTTCCTAATTGGTCCATAACGGGCAAATGCTATTGGCCGGTGTACACGGGTGCTAAACCAATCAGCGAGGCGCTGGCTCGGCTTACTTGCTAGGCGGGAACAATAGCGAGCTCGACCAATCAACGGACCGCTAGCTCGATACTAGCTGGAATCAACCGTTCCGGGCCGGTTGGTCGGGGGGTGTCATGGCGGCGTATTGTACGCATCCAAAATTCGGGTATATCCATCCCGTTGTCTCTATTGAAATTACTGGGGTTGAGACGGATCTGTATAGCTTCTTTTACCATACGTGTGTACCAATGCCGTTCTTGGGAAAGGCAGCGAACCCCGTCCCAGTCTGGCTGATGCTGGTTGTCCCAAGCATGTTCGGCTACGGCTGAGTTGTCGGTTCGGCGTAGCCTGACGTCCCTCTTATGCTCGGTGATTCTTTCTGATATCGGTCCGGCAGTCTCTCCGATATAGGATCTATCACATCCTTTGCAGGGGATGTTGTACACAATGCCGTCCCGTCTGTGTTGAGGAATTGGATCCTTAGGGCGTGTTAGTTGCTGGCGTAGGGTAGTATCTGATCTGAAGACCGTTCGGATGCCATGGCTCCGCCAGAATAAACTTTATTTGGTCAAAATCGGTTCAGAAACGGCTGAAATATCCATAAACATAGCCATTTATAATAAATGTGGGGCCCCACACTAATAAGATAATTTTGAACCAGCCGTTACAAATTAAAACAAAAATGCTTCCTCTTTTCAAAAAGTTACAAAATAGGTATTTAAATAGTTGTTGATTATCTCTCTATCTAATGACTATTTCATCAAAACATGACATGCACACTATTTGATTCAAAATGGTTCAAACCGATGAGTGTTTAGAGAGCACCCTCTTGAGTTTTAACGGCGCTTTTTGAATGATAACAGGATCTTTACTAAGTCATTTGAAATGTTGTATTCCTTTCGAGTTATAACTATGAGTTTGTAATGTAATGATGCAGGTTTTGGTTACTAAAATTCAGTTTGACCAGAACTGTACTCTCCTTACCAGAACTTAACTACCCTTTTAATTTCAACTTAGAAGTTTGTAAAATACCCTCTGAGAAAGATTTTCAGTCGACCCTTCGAGATTCTAAGATGCAAAGACAAAGGAATCTGTCCACTAGGATCAGTTTGAATAATGGAACTACTGTTATTCTTCAAGGAAAATATAAGGGAACCGAAGGTGGACTACCTACAAAGGTTGGGCATGATGATCGAGACATGAGTATGCCATTGATTTGTATTTGTATAATTTATCAGAAGCTTGGTTAACATTTTATCCGTCTATTAGCGCTCTATTGAATACATATTAAAACAAAATATCACATTCACAATGATACGGTGTAAGTTTCGGGTTACTAAAATTAAGTTTGACCACAACGTTACTATGTATGTGTTATATATTGAGACCATGTGCTTTAATTACCTTGGGAGTAGTACATGTTTGAGGTGTGCACTGCTTGGTAGCTGGTAGTGAAGTGAGGTACAATGCTGTACATGCAAAGCACATTGTATTGTAGCATGCCTATTGAATAGAGTGCTCTGCTGTCCTCTGTTGGCCCATATAGGATAACTGCATTCCACAGTAGTTGAACACAGCTGTCTATTGTTCAGTGCCTATTGTTACTTTAGGCAGTAGACTCAATGTACATATATAACAGTATGTAGGTATAATACTATTAAACTTAAACTTCACTCGGTGCTCATATTTCATTTCCAAGACTTTATTGTCTGCAATCAATACACAAATCAGTTACAACCAATATGGATAATAATATAGAACATAAGGTATGCAAAAAGTATACAAAATATAAAACAAAAATACTTATACATGAGTAAGAGTAAATACGTTGGACCAGTGCGTGTATACAGAAAGAAAGCAGAAGGTCGCCGTTATACGCAAACGCTCGAGCAGACCGTCAACCGAGCTAAAATACAATGAGTTGTGAAATATTGGCTAAGTAATACAACAAATAACAAGTGGGGGCCATGATACTCATTCAATATATGTAATGATAGAATTAGCATATGAATCTCATTTGTATAAGGCTAATAATTATACGGTACATGACAGAGATAAGAGAGAAATTAAACAAAAACAAGTGTGCGAGTGGTGCGTGTGTGTGCAAGTGCAAGTGACAACATGCGCCAACATGTTGGATCATCATCAATACTATGTAAGGACCGAAGCGACTGAGGGGGTGTCCCCTTCCCACGTTAGGGAGCTTTTGCATTTTGGCCAGTGTTGGATGACTCGAGGTCGGCCTTGGCTTTGAACTCGGTCTCGGACTCGAAGGTCGCGGACTCGATGACACGGGCCGAGTCCAGCTCGAGGCTGGCCTATTTTTCACCACTAGAACGTTCGGGAATGATAAGGTCTATAATTCTGTCTGACCAATCACAATGATCGATTCATTTGACATTTTTGGGGTTTCTTTTTTTTTTATTTCTCTGTCGCGCGAATCAGTGGCTGTTAATGCATGTAGGTGTGCATTAATATTGCGTGCCTGTATATGGGTGACATGTGCGCTACGTGTGATGCGTGATTTACATGCATCACAGTAGTCGCTTCATCAGGCTGTATTTTCAGCAGTGATTTGAAGCACGATATTAAAAAAATGTCGGAACCACGATTGAGTGTTACAACCACCTTCAAGAAGGACGAGGAGTCATTAACAAACCTAATATAGGCATTTATTGAATTATTGGGATAATTTTGTATTACTTTATCAGAACATACATTTTGACACTGACGCGTAAGGATTACATGGTGTTTTCTAAGAACGTTTTCGTGCAGCTTACAGCCACGTCCTAGGGCTAGGCAGTATGCAATGCTGGTACTCCGTTGAAAATGCACGGTTATACAATACGTTCAAAATTATATAAACAATTCATAGTTTATCTTTCAGAGAATTGTATAAAACCTAACTAGACATTCCAACGCAGAATAATTGTTGCTCAATCATATTTTTCGCAATATTTTGTAGTGACATGCACGCACAATTTTGGCAATAACAACTCTTTCAATCGTCGTATGAAGAAAAACTTTTTTTTTCCAGAAAGATAACAAAATATGTATGCTACAATTTGTATGTAAACATTGATTATGTTTAGTTACTCATTGTATGACAGAATGCTGTGGTCATGTGCAGAACTGATGAAATTTGTATTGCATAGCTTAGTGAGGGCGCCCTACTCTACAATGAGCGCGCTATTTATAGCAAACAAACAAAAGTGAGAAAAGGCAAGAGTATACGGTAAGCTTCAAAATTATAAGAAAAGGAATAAATGTAAAATTAAATTAATAAAAAAACAAAAGAGTTGGACTCGGACTCGGACTCGGACTCGGACTCGGATGTCTGGACTCGGACTCGGATGTCTGGTTCGGGCACGGACTCGGACGGTCTGGACTCGGACTCGGACAGTCTGGACTCGGACTCAACCTCGGACTCGGATTGGGTGGACTCGGATACAACACTGATTTTGGGGCTTGAAATTGTGCAATCTGGAGCATACCCAAGGCAGCAGTTTCACTTTTTTATAAACTTGTTTCTGAGTTACCGCGTTATAAATAAACACAATTTATGAAATCAAGTTTGAAGAAAACAACCAAACCCAAGAGCGGAACGCACTTATTCTGCCTACGGAGGAGTGAGTAAGGACTTTTAACATAAGACATACGATATAAGAAACTCTACACATCAGTCACATACACAACTGGATGCTCAAAGTCACCACACAATGGCACACAATGAGAAGAACAGTTTTCATTAAAAACATAAACCACATGTTATGCATGTATTATGTATTACTATGTAAATGCCAAGTACGCAAGTATACTGCCGTACATACATCTTATAAATAGATATGATTTTTGTAATCTCATGGCCTTGCAATGTAGTACGACTCGTGTTAGGATTCAAAAGTTTCCTTTCTTGATTACGTTGGTGCATGATCATGTTGATAATACAGAAAGGAAGAGTTATTTTCAAACTACTACTGCATTATTATAGAAGTGTTTGCACATGTTTTCTGTATAACTGTATGTTGCATTCATTACAATATTCCGAATATTTATTTCAATGTACAATGTACATGTACGTAAACACTTTACAATTATTTGATTACTTAAATGACAGTCCAATTCTTTTTCAGGTATATTCAGGTTCAGTTAAACATTCCATGATAAACCAAATGGACACTACGTGCATCAAGGCGGTTATATTTCAACTTCCACGGTCAAGAGTTTCATTATGCTCTGATTAGTCTGTAACGTTTAGGCATTCATATCTTATAGTGATAAATCTCACTTCAGTGAGACGAAAATATACAGGCATATATCATAACACAAATAATTTATTGGTAGTACCTAAATATAAAGAAAACATTGTATATTAGTCAAATTTGGTAGCTACTTCCACAATTACATGTGCCAGTATACCTTTTTTGTTTGACCCTCCCAAATATTGGGGGGATAATAATACAGGCCATCCCCACCTCAAATAATATTGGGGGATATATCCCCCACCCCCCCCCCCCCCCCCCCCCCGCCGATCGACGCCCATGTCGAGTAGTTTTTGTTTTATGATGTATTAAGTTAGACCAAGACAGGTTCCCATTTTTGTTAACAATATACAAATTGTTGCTTGTCAAATCCGAAACACTATGGGACCAAATAATGAAAAATGCAAAACGAACTAGAAAGAGTATATTATGGGCAATTTCATATAACGAAATGACATTGCATACAATTCTTTCTTTTGTAAAGCGCTTTATTAGAGGCCTAATAGTATTGTTATTAGTTGTATATATAATTATTAGTCTATAGTAACAAGAATGACCACTGTCAGAGCTTTTGAGTGCAGGTGTGTGCTATATCCGTTGTAGTATGTGTCTGAGCTCTTGTTTCTCACCAACCGAATAAAACACTGTTCATATAATACATGTATTTCAATTATGAAATACAATTTTTCTTGTATTCAAATCGTTGGATAATGGGTTTGGTGGATGACGAAAAAACGAGCAGGTATAGCAAAAAGGGGATAAATAGTATGATGAGAAAAATCGTAGATATATGGACGAGTAATGAGCAAAAAATCAAAAAGATATTTACTGTAATACTTCTTGTATTAACTATGTACACAGATAAACATTTCCCAGAGAGATAATTTAAAAACAAACATTTCAATTATAACTATCTTTCAAACTAAAGAGAAATTTTCAAAAGTGAAACATGTGCCAAATTTATTATGAAAAAAACACTAAAGTTGTTCCATGCTTCTATTGTTAATATGAATACAAATCGAATTCCAAGTCAGGCATGTCAGGTATGTCGTTTTTGACATGATGGAAAAGATGTGCCAATCAATTAGACATATCTCGGCCTTATGATTGGTGAAATAATATTCAAACAATCGTAGGCAAGATTTTCACAATGTGGTTAAGTAAAGGAAAAAAATAAAGTAAAGAGTATGAGTGAAATATGTTAAACAAAAATGCCCACCGCTGTTGGAAGGAATATGACCAACAGTTGAATAAGTCTTGTTTTACCAACATTGGTTAACCCTCCGAGTGCAATCGTCGACTCAGGTCGAAATACTCCTGTAACCCATACTGCTTCAAGCTAGTTGTTAGTCCTGGTAGATGGAAGAGATGTCTACTCTATTCATGTAAACTTATAATCTAAACGAACCGGGTCAAGTCGATTATTGTAATGCAAGTCGATTATTGTAATGCAATATTAAAGATTTAATTTATATTGAACAATCTTTGTCCACAGTTACACAACTTTGGGCAACGTTTTAGCCATAATTTGCCAAAGTAAATTACTCCACATTGTAAGAGTATATGCACAGCCTATGGATAATATGTATATGAAATATTTTAAAGAAGAACCCCTCCAGTCTACCCTATTTTTAAAACCAGTTACTGAAAAGGAAATAATAGAAATTGCATGCTCTTTGAAAAATGGTAAATCCCCTGGAATTGATTCTATTGATAATTATGTTGTTAAATTAGCTATTCATATATTATGTAAACCTCTTTGTCACATTTTTAATTTGTGTTTTCAAAAAGGTATTTTTCCAACTAGTTGTAAAATATCACAAGTTATTCCTGTACATAAAGGCGGAGCAAAAAATGTATACTCTAATTATAGACCAATATCACTATTAACATGTTTTTCTAAGATACTAGAAAAATGTATTTATACTAGATTTATTAATTTCTTTGACATTCATCATATTTTGTATAATAAACAATTTGGATTTCGTGAAAAAAACTCAACAACACATTGCTTGATAGATTCTGTGAATAATATAATAAATGCTTTTGATAAAAATGATATACCTATTGGGGTTTTTATTGATTTGAAAAAGGCTTTTGATTGTATAGACCACAATATTCTTCTAACTAAATTGTCTTTCTATGGAGTACGGGGAATTTATTTTGATTTAATTAGTAGCTACTTAAGTAATCGCAAGCATTGTGTAATGTTCAGTTCAACTCAATCTCAATTCAAAAGTGTATTCTGTGGCGTTCCCCAAGGATCAATTTTAGGACCTCTGTTATTTCTTATATACATAAATGACCTCAATTTGTGTTCCGATTTATTGCAATTTGTCCTTTTTGCAGATGATACAAATATATGTTTTAGTCATAGAGATTTAAATTGTTTAAAAAACACAATGAATATTGAATTAAACAAAGTTAATGAATGGTTTTTATATAATAAGTTAGTGTTAAATATTCAGAAAACAAAATTGTTGGTATTTGGCAAAAAGACTACTAATAAACAATCTGTCCAGATATATATTAATGATGTTGAGTTACAAAGGGTTGAAACTGTTAAGTTTCTTGAATTTATATAGATGATAATATGAAATGGAAAAGTCAGGTTAATAAGTTGTGTAATCAGGTTTCAAGAAATATTGGTGTTATAAATAGATTGTCTGAGTTCATACCACAAACTATATTATTAACTTTATATAATACTCTTATATTGTGTCATTTAAATTATGGAATTTCAATTTGGGGATCTTCAAATAATTATTTATTAAATAGAATATTAATATTACAGAAACGTTGTGTACGTATAATATCTAAATCTGGTTTTAGAGCACATACTGCCCCTCTGTTTAACAAATTTAAAATGTTGCCTGTAAATGCACTTTATAATTATAATGTCGGTATATTTATGTATTTATATGTTAATGATTTATTACCTACACATTTCCATTCATTCTTTGATAGAAATATTGATATTCATTCTTACAATACCAGAGGAAAGTTAAATTATCGTGTTATTTATGGTCAATCTTGCCTCTCACGTACATGAATATCATACAATGGTCCACTGCTGTGGAACAGTTTACCTGAAATTATCAAAAATTCAAATCGCTGAATATATTTAAATTTAAATTTAAAGGGTACATTTTTAATAATCTTTAGCATTTTATGCTTCATTGTTAATTCTTATCTTTGTGAAATATGTAAATAGTAACGTTATTTTACTTCCTTATCACTTTACTCTTATTTCAGTTTTAAATATTTAGGGGTTATGCTTATAAGTCATTTGTGACTTTTTATAATCCCCACATTTACATAATATTAGTGCAATATTGTGTTTTCTTTGTTTTCTCCTCTGTTATACTTGTTTTTTATGTGTTATGCTATATTGTTTTAATTCAACTGTATGTACATATGTTTATGTTTTTTATGCAAATGTGGAATAAATTCAATTCAATTCAATTCAATTCAAAGTTGAAGCATTAATGCATATCATAATGGAAAACGAACTGTGTGCATTCCTATTCACATTATCATTAAGTCCAAACAGGTATTCATATTGCATTATTAAAAAGTGTAGAATTAATCATCTTACCGTCTTCAGATCACCTGCAAAGTCGTTGCACTGTCATTGAAGTCCGAACTTGCAATCAGGATCAGGTGGATTTCCATGATTTCCATACAGCTCAAAAAGAATCGTCGTAAAAAGTTGATGTTGGGATTTTATTACAAATGTTGTTCTGAAAAGAACATATTGCGCAAAAATGTGAAAGAGCATTGAATTCACAGCTTGTTAAACCACTTCCGACATTGCTCCATATGTGCTGTATATAGTGAAATAAATCGGGTTTATCAATCTGCCACGAGTTGCTTTCCACATGAAATGAGCAACTCGTGACTCGTGACTCATGACCGTACACGGCGGGAAAGCATGTTTGTTCTAAATGAATTAAGTCGTATAATCCTGGTGGTTAACATGCACATTAAAGTTATGGTCATTTACACAACGAGATAACGCCTCAAAAATGTTAAGGGTTACATCTATTATCGTAACCAATCAGGAGTGGTTTGGTTGACGTCATATGTAAGAGCCGCCAGAATTATATAAAGACACTAGTGGCCAAGCGCGACGCCGTGCGTGCGCGCATAGGATCCTGTATGCAGGAATGCGTGTCAGCTGCACCAAGCACCCGCGCCGTGACTTCTGACCTAAATAAGACCGCTAAACACCTACTGTACGTGC